>JBCNJP010000006.1:797928-822912 GCA_039602395.1 Deinandra increscens subsp. villosa | reverse complement strand
ATTTATAAATTTTTTTTGGAATACCTACATTTTTAGTAAGAAAAACAAAAGTTTACTTTTATATGATTTAATACTTTACCCTTTCTTGTATTTTTTAGTGAGATAATGAGCCCAAACCGCATGTACATATACTAACACATGCTCTTTTCTTCTTGAATTTGTGAGAACCATGTGAAGCAGTAAAGACATAACTTGACAAAGCAGTACGTCCCAAAACTGACAAAATTAGAAAACTGTAGTCACGAGACCAAGGCGACTAGGATTTTTCACCCATTTTCCCAATTCTTACCTACATCTCTTCTCCTACCAAAAAATTATTTCCCTAGATTACCCTAAACCTTTTCTTTTCAAATACCCGCTTCAAATATTTCAAAATCACTCCAATATCCCAAAAAGCTTCTTTTTCATTTTTTAAACCCCTTTATTCTCGTAAAATGAGCAAATTTTATCAAAAATATAAAATTAGTGACTTTCCGCTTCTATATCCATGCCCCATATGGATATGTTTGTCTAAAAATAGTTGTATTTCCTAGCTTTGTATATAGCTAGAGGAAATAAAAAGAGCGGAACATTAAAAAGCTCTTAGTTTAAATTTGCAGAAGTCACATGAAAATTTCCCTACCCTAGCCAAAGCCTACCCTTTTAAGCCCTCGGAATGATTACATGGATTCCAGTGAGATCGATGAAGGTTTAATTTCTTGTCAAGCTATCTTGCTCGTTTCCACTTTGGTATGAGAGTTCACTCAAATTCTGTACATATACTAACCTGATAGTCGAGTTAATATTGGGGGGGGGGGGGGGGGGATAAAATTGTATAAATCTAAACTTTCTAGTACGCTTGCAATACTTGTAAATATTTCAAAACAAAAATACAGTAAATTCAATGTAAATAAAAAGTTGAAATAAATATAGACTGGTATTGAAAAAATGAAGCATTCTGACTAATGTATTTCGCTTCTCTTCTACCCATTCCTTAGGGGAGTGTCAGCCACATCTAAAGTTTATGCTTTTTGAAACGGAAAGGTTCAAATGTGGGGATGTTTGATATGCATCAAGTTATACATATTTTCATATCAAATATTCCTCGCAAATAGGTAACTTTCTGAATAGTTATTTATAAAATAGTGTAATATTGTTTCATTTGTAGTTTTTAGTGTTATCTAGGTCCAAAAATACAAAAAGAGAAAAAAAACAAGCAAAAAGACAAAGTCTCCTCAAAACTGGACCACACACGGGCCGTGTTTGTAAAACCACAGGCCGTGCTTTTTGCCAGTAGAAACGACAAAGTGGTTGACTTCCGTTTTCGACAAGTGATCAAATAGAAAAAGCACGACCCATGTCAAAGTTGACCACGGGCCCTGTCGTACTTGACGAAATCCTACGGAAGATCTTGACTAAATGACAAACGGGTTAACCGTGAAAAAGAATGGGTTGTACCTCTCCTGGATTAGCCTATAAATACCAAGCTCAAGGCTCATTTGAACTTACACAATTCTTTATTCTCTTCTCTAGCTTTTAGTTTTTGAGCCACTTCTTTGAAGTTTGGTAATTTTCTTTCAAGATTGTAAAATATCAACTTAAGATATCAACTTAATCAAAGCAGTTTATGAACTTTTCTTCTTTTGATTAAGCAAATCTTTAAGCCATGATTGGCTAAACCTTACACTCAATTGGGGAAAACGAATTTTTGGTAGGTTGGTAACGTTAGTGCATAAAACACCCTTAAGGTGTGTGCATGGACGACTTTTAAAACTATTATTTTTACTGAAAATTTATTATCCCTTAATGACATCATGTGCCTTGTGTATTACGAACCATTCACGCCCTAGAAAGCATGTTAATCTGTAAGTGACAACCGGTTAGGGCATAACGTTTTGTATTGACAATGATTTACACCCCCATGGAAAGTTACCTGCTTGGCTTTGTAACCCATTTGACGAGCCGTATCGGGATGGATCCAAATACATCATCTTCATCATCATCTAGGTCTCCAAATCCTCTCTTAGTGTGTACAATCACAATAGGAAAATCATAAATAGGTTAGAAGAGAATCAAAACCACTGTCGACTATAACTCCTAGAACTAATCATGACATCCGCGCCTTGTTGAGTTGGTTCAGTAAAATCCCCATCCAAATCACCAACTACAATTGCAGTTGATTATTAGAAAGATATTCCGGAACATGTTGTTTTAAGCATTAACTAACAAGGCAGAAATTAAGAGAAATTACAAAATCAGAAAATTACATCACGAAATTAGGAGAAACCGTAATTGAAGTTTGCCCTAATGGGGCAAGTATAATATGCAATTAAAAAAACTAATCTGTAATCCAAAGTATGAAGATGTCGAACAAGAATTCGAACAAGATGTTACCTGAAAGGAATTGAATCGGAGAAGGAGAACATGTGAGGAGGGTGTGCTTACCAAAGAAGAAGTGGATGTCAAACAAGAGAGGAGAAGACATTCTTATTACATGAGAAGAAGTCGAACCAGAGAAGGGACGTGAATTAGGGCTCAAAGAAAAGAAGATGTTCAGACTCTAAAAATTTGGGAGGGGGGGGGGGGGATTTTGGAAGCTTAGGCTAAATTAGATTTTTGACGGTATTCTATTTTCATCTGGGCGGTTAGACTTAACTTTTTAGGAAATAAATTTAGTGGCATATACTAAAAACCATAAAAGGGTATATTGGATAGTGTTGCAAATTTAAAGTGCCACTAAAGCCCTATATTAGTGGCAAAAAATCTAAATGCCACTAAAACCCTATATTAGTGGCATAAAAGTTAAATGCCAGAATAAGAATGTGCCACCAAATCGTTTTTTTTTTTTTTGTAGAGCATTGAACATAGTTTAGCTAGCTATTGATATAACTGCTTATTACATTTCTGCAAACATTATATTTACATTTTTTTTAATCCTTGAACTCACCAACCTTTGTGTTGACACACTTTAGCATGTTTTTCACAGGTCGCTGAAAGTGCATGAGCATCGGATCGTCTACTCGATCTAGTTATTTCGGATGAGAAACGTAATTAAAATGATTGTTTTATTGATCACAGAAGAACAGCAGTACAATCAGAGACAGTCGGAGAAACACCGTACAAAACACACACTTAAGCTCACTGATCTCATAACTCGTTGTTGAATTACAAAGCAATTCATCTATTTACACACGATCGTCGAACTCAAACGAACAGGTAGTTCGTCTGACACCGAACCCATCCGAACTGCCAGTTCGGATGACACAGGTTTGTGCCAGTTCGGACTTGGTTCGTATAACAGCAACATGTAGCTTTGTCTTGTTCAGATACTTCACACGACGCACAGATTATGTACCAACAGTCGCTAAGGTAAGAGACACGTTTAGGACGTATGCATTTCGTTAGGGCTAAAAACACTTTTTAAAACATTTTGTTTTACTTCCATTATAGTTTTGGGCGCATGTTTTGCATAACTCATGTTACTTGCATTTACTTTAGGTTTCCACATAGCTCTAAACTGTTTTTGACTCATCTGGTTAAGTAGTGTTTTATTTTGCTAAAGTCATATAGAGGTTGTTCGCATGACTAATGACTTGGTTCCTGGTTTGTCACATGCCTTGCGTTAAATGCAGCAGGTGGAAATTTGAGGGTGTGACAAATAATTATGCGCCATCAGATTATTGGGCACGCAAGATACAAAACCCAGCAACACAGTGGCGGTGACGGTCGTGGTTCCGAACAGGGTCACCGTGCGCCAGCGTTTCAAGCGTTTGTGGGGGTCAATGGGTGTTGCCTGTGGTGTTTTCCTCCCGACATCGCCGCCTCTTCTTCAAATGCGGTGAAAAAAACCCTCCGCTTATTGAATTACCCCAAAGATGATGAATATGCATACATATACGGGGATGATACTGACGGATTGCTATTATCATCAGAACCACCAACCCTGGTGGAACCCCAACTTACTATAGTGATGATGAGCGAAACTAAGGGTTTCAAAGAACCACCACCACTGGTGGAACCCTAGCCATCGCTAAGTATGAAATAAGGGGAAATCACGGCTGAGTTCAATAGGGAGAGAGATAGGCATAATCAGGACATGAATGGTAGAAAATCCCCATCCTCGGAGCTCGCCGGACCATTTGTTGGTTGGCCGGAACAGGTCGCCGGCGCTTCAAGCTCTTGAGAGCTTCACTTTCTCTAAGTATACGTATATGTGCGTGTTTTAAAAAAAACAGTCCCTTCATGTTAAGAAATTACAAAAGCAATCCCTCATCATATGCCAAATCAGCAAATACTAACAGGGTTAGGCTATTTTTAACGGATGTGTAACAGATTCCAATACCTTGATAATTCAGATTATTATAATGAATAAACGTAATTGGATTAATATCAATCAATCAGACATAACTTAGATTATTAAAATCCAATAAACCTAATAAGAACTACCCATACTCCCTACTTGGGTTTGGTTTGGTTTGTGCCATTTAGTTATGATCTCATAACCACTAGAACTTGTTCTAGTGGTAGCTAACAATGAGGCGAAGACGGAACCGAAAAGTCACGAGTTTGATCTTGAACCCAACAGGTTTTACTACTCGGCCGCTCGCGAATGTGATTTTTTTCTAGAATGGGCTCAATAATTGCTACTTGCTCTGGCTCTTGTAGAGAGCTTCGTTTGCCCACTGGGATCACGGCTTTGTGGATTGTTCGTTTGAAAAAAACAATTATGATTTCATATTTGTAATAACTATTATTATATGCCTTTAATTACTTTATCTTATTTTAATGAATAATGTTACATTAATAAATAATATGCTTTTTTTTTAAACTACAAACTTCTATATCCAACCTCACATTCTATATCCTACCTCACATTCTAATATTCTATACAACTTATACAGGACGGACTTTGAATCCTAAAGTTTTAAAAGAGGGAAGCCTTAATTTAATATTAAAAAAGGTCAAATAAAATAGACAAACTTTAATTGTATGATACATTGTTTGACACATGATATATATCTCTGTGCGAAACATAGGAAGTTTTTTTGAATTTATGCTTTTTATGCAGTACTGTTATCAGTTTCATTTATTTAAAATTAAATTATGCAATAAATATGCATGGATTTTAGACAATAACTAGCAACTATTATACCGCGTGTTGTGACTGTAGCATTGATGTGGTAAGGCAAGAATTTATGCTTTAATCATCAGTATTCACCAGTGACACCTGCAAATTAGAACTCAAGCTCATAAAGTTGAAGCTTTGATCGAAAGTCATGTTTATATATCATCATTAAAATCGAAGGCTAAAAATGCATTACCAGGAGAATATCTTCATCTGTGCCGTAGGATTTGCGAGCTTCTTCCAAACATCTTGATGAGATCCTGTCAGTTTTCCTGTTTTACATATTTAGCAATGCATCAGTAGCCAGTGTTGTAGGCATGAAATAGAGTTCGATCAACTCCTTACGCTTGCTTAAGGTTTACCTAAAAACTGACGTGAAGAAAACGACATTTGTATAAAATTTATTAATATGAGAAACATAAATTCAGGGAGATACAATTTAATATACATGGATGAGTTCAAATGAGAACTAGTAAATATTTAGGAACCATTTTGTTTCACCGGTAAACATGTATGCTTTCATCAGTAAAATCATTTAGGAAATAAAATGTAGCCACTATTTTTTATACCCCGGTAAACATGTGTTCATTGGTGAATAAAATGAATTTTCAAATATATAGTGGTTTTCGTCTGAACCCACCACCAGACATATAGACATACACTGATACACATTCGAGGGAAGGCAAGACATGTTTTTACCTAGAGCTAGCAGGATCTCGGATCTCAAATTCATCAGTATTAGCATCATAGCCACATATAATAACATAATGACCTATAATAACAAAGTCATCAAAGCAGTTAATAATTTATACATCTCTTTCTTTTAAGAGTAAGTTTGTTGTCATGTGTCCTGAAGGTCCCAGGTTCGAATCATGGAAACATCCTCTAGCAAAAATGCAGGAGAAAGATGCATACTCAAGTGGCTGACACCCTACGGACCCCACGCATACGGGAGCCTCATGTACCGGGTTCACTTTTTTCCTTTTACGTAAAAGAGTAGAAATAGTTCAATTCTCACCGGTATACGCTGCAGTGCCAGTATAAAAACGTGGCATACGAACATCCTCCTTCCAGGGTTGACTTAGAAATATAAAAATCATCATAGGAAGAAAGCTTTTTTAGTTGACCATAAATTAACCACATCTATAACATGTAACTTTCCACTCAAAAGCAAAGATATGGTTGAGCATATACCTCAAAATGCACTGGTCAACTAAAGCGATCACAATATATTTCCCTGATAAGATAAAAAGGATGATTTCTTCTCCTTTAATTGACCTGTGCTGTTAACAAGGAGAAACGTCTTTACTTATTTCAAGCATCTAAAAAGTTTTAAATATATAATACGCAACAACGAAAATCCACACAACATATCGGTTTGAAGAAGATGATACTTCTAAATTAAAGGTTGTACCTCAATTTTAATTCCCTCATCCACGGATCTCTGAAATAGCATATCTACTCTGCATATATCATTGGCCAATTGCTCCTGCAAAAAGCAAAACGGTTTAGGAGTCATGTATTGATATGATGAAACCTAAGTTTTGCAAAAGGACTTCTAGTATATAAAACTTCACAAAAATCTCTAAGAAAATATGTCTGCTAGAAGGGAAATTTACCTTGTAAAACTTCTCCATTGAAAAATCTGGATTAGCACCTAATGTTACGGTGAAGAATGAGAATCTAATAGAAAGCTTTTGCAATATGTATGCAAGATCCACGGTCCAAATGCTACAAAACCCACAAACAATGAAAACTTCATCAAAATCGACCCGCACAAATCTCACATCTCAAAACACAAAATTTCCCTTCTTGACGATCTATAAACTGCTGATCCCGTTATGTAATCCCTTTTAGTGCACAGGATTCCCCTAGTTCATCACTATTGGAGAAATTAATACATGCCACTAAAGGTGTGTTTGGGAAGTGGTAGTTGTAGTCTGGAGATATGAGCTTTAGTTGTCACTTGCAAATGTTTGAAATAGAAGTGCCTTGGAGAAGTAGTTGTGGTTGAAAAGTTTAAAAGGACATAAAAGGGCCCATATACCTGGTTTCTATAAGTACAACCAAATAAGCCCAGGGATAAAAGTATCACACTTGCACAGTTGCACCACCAAACAAGTTCAATTTAGCAAGTGCCGAGTGCCTACCCCGATTCATTATCCAATACCCATCACCACTCTCTCTCTTTTCCCACTAAATCCTATCTCACCACTATCTCCATTGCTCAATCAAGGGTGATACAGGTCTGGTAGTGGCATTATTAAGACACCTTATACATGAAGTGACCTGCAGCAACTCAGGCCAAAAGCGACTGCTTCACGAGATTATGCTGCTTCATATCCTTTAAAGTGATTTCAAGGTTACTGGCCAGTCCATTACTTACTGCTTGGGGTGTTACATATAATATCTATAATTTTATATATTATACTGTTTTACATAAAATAAATCAAATATTTTTTTTTTTCATCATCAAAGTAACTTGTAATCAAGCAATTATGAAATTATGATTGAGACGAACATATTTCAGTTGGCTGATGGAATATTAGAGATTGAAATATGAATATTTTTTATGCAACAACCTTTAGCATCCTTTTCATAATATATTACAGAGTTAGAAGCTTGAAAAGATGGATAAACTAAAAGCAATCCTTTTTAACAGAAAAGAGGATCTATATATCTATTATCTAAAAGGAAAAAACTTAAAAATAATGAATAGCAAAAAGCTTTTAATCCTATACCAGACGGATAAAATAAAAATAAACACCATAAAATATATCAAGTGACAAAAACGAATATAGCATAAAGAAGAAGATACCTAGTTGTAGGACAAATCTCTTCCAAATCTTGAAGATCATAATGGTTAATACCAAGTGCTCTCAAAACCATAAGAACACAAGCAAGACCACAATCCCAAGAGCGTAACTGTTTTATATGTGGGACCTACACCGCAAAGAGCACTTCATTAACTTGTAAAACCAAAAACAAAACCACCTTAAGCAACCTAAATTACAAACCATCAAATGGACTTACTTCAACAAAGTGCGAACGGCCCAAAACAGCCTTGTTCACATTCCCACTTTTCAGTGACAGTTTGAAATTGAATGATTCATCCAAACTCAAATCATCTTCCTCTTCATGAGCATCGTGTCCTTCAGCTTTTAGAAGCTTGTTTAAAAGGATATGTATTGACCACATCACAGAAAGGGGATGATGAACTAATTTTTGTTTGTACTTTCACTATGATGGATTGTTTTCAGAAAGAACTGTTTTGCTGCATCATTTTTGTGTATACAAATCAGAAATTAGGTTAAACTAAGACTTACACCTAAAAGCCCAATGAGTTTAGCTGCACAATTTCAGTCTTGCAAAACAATTAACTAAGAAAATTGGACTGATAGATCATCTTCTCATAGTTGTTCTAATCAGCATGCTATTAGTCATTAGATGCATCTTCATAAATCAATTTCTAATTACAGAACAATAGCGATTAACAATAAACCCTAATCAATTGTGAAACTAAAACAAAACTAAATTACCCAAACAAGATGATCAATCTTTAAAGTATGAGGTCTGATTAAATAAAGCTCGGGGCTGATTAATAACAGAAGAAAAGTAATATAATTGGCGAATTACAATTGAAAAGGGTACAGAAAATTTTATGAACATAAGAACTAAATTGGGGATGTAGTAAACAGAATCGAAGAGATAGAGATAGAGTGGAAACCGGTTCAAGATCTGAAAAAGCTTTGATGGTGTTGTTTAATTCAACTTTTCTTCCTCCAATTTCTTCCGGATTGAACCTTCCTAAATTTTCGCGGTTGCGATGATAAAAAATGTGAAAAACCAACGTGAAATTGATGTTTTCATACAGCTTTAATTAACGGCGTAACGGTAACGTCCGATTCCGTCGACTCATAACAATCGGCCACCGGATCTTCTGACGGAACGTTCACGGACGGGGAAATTGTTAGGTGGCTTGGGTGTGATGGCCCAAGTCCGTCCAATAATAACACTAAAAACACATTTTGAAAAATCTTTTTATGATTTATATTAGTAGGAAAATTAGATTTTAATAATACGAATTATCACTCATTGGCCGATAATAATACGAATTATCACTTTGGCACACAATAATACCAATTAACCATTCCGGTCTCTAGAATGATACACCGTTAGTTTTTCATTAACATCGTTAGTCTCTTGCTGACATGGAACCCTCCAAATCAAGCCACGTCAGCAAACTACTAGGCCACGTCAGGTTCCACGTCAGCAAGAGACTAACACCGTTAGTGAAAAACTAACGGTGTATCATTCTAGAGACCAGAATGGTTAATTGGTATTATTGTGTGCCAAGGTGATAATTCGTATTATTATCGACCAATGAGTGATAATTCGTATTATTAAAATCCAATTTTCCTTATTAGTATTAAAGTAAAGCATATATTATAAAGACCTCTTATAACTTTATTTGTAATCAAACAAATAAAAAACTCTTTAAAATAGGAAACCAAATTATACAATTGAATAGCCTAACCTATGTAATGAAATTGAATAATTAATACAACAAATAAAATAAAATACTAATAATTAACCAACACCTATAACTCGATGATTATCTAAGGTGGTATTTGTTTTTCTGAAAAAGCTCTTCATATCCTCTTATGTTTGGGCCACGTAGACCTTGCGCAGACATTTAGGTCTGCAGACTGTTTGTTTTTTCGAATACGTTTTATTAAAATATTTATGCACAGGCTCTTCCTGGTGCAGATGTGGTTCAACCACTTTTAACATCTTCTAACATCTTCTAAGCTTCTTTTTAAACAGTTTTTTCATTAAAAAAAATATTTTTAAATAGTTTTTTTTTATAAAAATAAACGTTTTTTTATAAAAACGGTTTTTCTAATTCGTTTTTAAAAGGTTTTTTCTAAAAAAACATTTTTAAAAAGTTTTTTAATATTTTAAATAGTTTTTGAAGAACTTCTTTAACCAATTTTTAAAAAAAACCCCACAATTTCTAAAAAAAAAGCTTTTTAAACAGTTTTTTATAAAACATATTTGTAATTTTATTTAAAAGATAATTGTTTAAAAAGCTATTGGAAAAAATATATAGAATGAAAATTAAAATGTATGAATGGTTAAATCTATAAGTTAAAAAAACGGCTTATTTAAATTTCAGTTTATTTTAGCAGTCTCAAGAAATTAGAAAACAAACACTCTTCTTCTTACAGGCTGCAGAGTTTTAGTCCACCTATTCGTCTACAAATATCTGCAGATATGGTTCGCAGACTGCAAATATTTTACCTCTTAAAAAACAAATTGCACCTAAATCAATTAAAAACTAAAGTGACTATAAAGCTTTGATACGTGACCTATAACTCGATAATTTTATGTGAACAAACCTCGGTTAAGTCCTACACATAATAAACGTTAGTCATGACAATCCAGGTTACATTAGCTCATGAATTAGAAAAACACATAAGACATAAGGTAATGTGTCAATCGTAAAGTTGAGAGGTGAAGTGTTATAAGGAGAAGATAATGTTGAAGTGTTTATAAGGAGAAGATAACCACTAAAAACATGTTAATGTGTTATAGATATGTGGTATGGAGTGATGACCCTCTTGATAGCATATGGCACTAAAACTAATATAAAGTATTGCCTACTAACAACGACTAATAAAGTTAGATATAAAAGTATAACTTTCGATACATTTTCGATCTTAGTTATGTTTTATTTTAAATTAGATTTTACTACTTGTGTTTCTGTGGGGATAACGTGGGATAACGAAATAGTTATATTGTTAAAACGCAACATAAATAAAACAAAATAAAAAAAGAACGCAACAACGTACCAGTAAAAATGTTTAACAACTCGTATAGAACCCAAAAACATTTAAAGGGCGGGCAACAGACTCACCTTAACATCATGCAAGAAAATTAATAAATAACATTTAAAGGGTGGGAACAACTAGATCAAAATATACCAAATGTCACACCCTGTAAAATCAGTGTTGGGCATAGACGGATTGATCATTGTCAAGGTTATATAGAACGACCTCAAGATGATTCAACAACAAGAATCGTTTTTGGTTTGAAAAGAGTTCATATTAGTTCGCAGCGGAAACCATAAGTATGTTAATTGTTTAAGTAAATTTTACAAAACAATTGTTTCAAAAGATTTAAAAACATGACACTCTATTGGCTGTTATGCCCAAAAATCTCCAAAAGTGGTTCCGACTGACTATGACTTCAAAAAACAACGATGCTGGTCCTAAATGATAGTCATCCACACACATAATGCAGCAAGTCATGTACCTGAGAACATAGGCGAAGTATATAAGGAGCCGGAGGGGGCAACCGGTTTTTTCGGCCAGAAGCACTGAGATTCGCAATTTCATGTAAAAAAAATTATATGCATTGAGTATCGCCCCCTCGAATGTATTGAGTATCGCCCCCTCGAATGTATTGAGTATCGCCCCTCGGTAAAATTTTTGAACCCCGCCCCCTTAAGGTTTTCTTTTAAGCTTCGCCATTGCCTGAGAATTCATAGACTAAAAAGGGTCGACATAAAGTAGGTGAGTTCACAGGTTTTAAATAGCATGCATGAATAGTGATTGACAACAAAGCTTGAAAATCAGTTTGACAAGTGATTGACAACAAGGTTTGATATGAGATAACCATCGTTTGACATTTGTTAAGATAATGTAATATCCAAAACTCATTGTTTACTCACTCATGGTATTCTGTCCAAGAATTCCAAAGGTCAATATAACTGTATCTACCCGGTTACTAAAGAACGGGAGTCAGGATTGGAGCGACCAATCATGAGCAGGGACGTTAACCCAATAGATATATTCATGAGTCATTGTTTCACATGGAACTAATCGAATTCATTTAATAGTGGGGTTTCATCATAACATAAATCAACATGGTAGAATAGAGTTGGACAAAAAGCTCATGTAATCATATGTGTAAGAGTTATCTAGTTGTCAGGCATGATTAACAGAATGTACGAAATGTCCCCCAATGGTATTTAAAAACAGTTTAAAAGATATGGGTCATGAGACTCACCTGAAGCAAACTAGTCCAAATGATACGATACTGACAAGTATTGTAACACCCACAATAACAAAACACCATATTATGTTATATTAAATCTCACGGTAAATTTTTCACGCGTTAATTACACAATATTCTGTTATTCAATTACACACTACTCGTGCATCTTATCCAGGCATCTATACACTAAGCCGGCACATTAAGCCTAATCAACACTTATGGGTCACCAAGGACCAATAAGTAACCAATGGACCAACGAAGCTATGCGTGGATCCATTTAACATATATGGGCCGACCAAGCCCATTTGTAATTACATTGGGCCGTAAATGTGCATTCAATTACTTGGGCGATTCTCATTTTCTAATTGGGCCAAGGATAGTCTACGGACTCCGTAAAACTCATTTGGGCCGTGAGCTAACCCACTTGGGGTGTACCATGCCTACGACTTAGTAGGCCCAACTAGCATAATCGAATTAGGCCAAACCCAATAGGTAACTCAGTTGGACCATGATAGTGCTATCCAATCCCAAGGGTACGGATAAACATTTTAGGCCTAATCACCCGATAGAGTTAAGCATTTGGGCCTGGTATTAGACACCCACCTCAAAACCAATAGAACCAAAGATATAACCCAACACTTTTAGAAACCCGTGAGCCGGTTATTTAACCAAAGCAAACCCGAGGGACTAAAACTATAAATGGACACCGCGTACATCACCCAATGGGAAACCATGAATTCTAAATGAGCCAATGGATGGGATTGCTTACAAATCCTTCTCAAATCCCCTACACCCAACCACAAGCCATGCAAAGACCACAGCATCCATTGGACATAAGTCTTGTCCACACACTTCCCCACATCTCTCTCTAACGGCTCCAAAGCCGACTATATAACCACCACTCCCACACCATCGATCACCCCATTTTTGCGACCAACACTCTCCTTCTTTCTCTTGTCCCCACCTCAACCGACCATCAACACACCATCATTCAACCACCATGGATCCACCACAAGACACCACCTACCACCGTCCCATAACACCTATCATGCAACACTCAATCCGATCACCTCATCCCTCTTAACTCCCTTGTCCATCCTCCCGGCTCCTAAGTCACCATCGGGTGACATCCATGAAACATCAACCACCACACACGTGTCCCGTTCAACTACCTAACCACCAAAAGGATGTGCATGCAACTGATGGTTCACCTTTATCTCTCGAATTGAGTCTCGAGAGGCTAGCTCAACGTCCCGACGTCAAGCTCATGATCACCAACACCACGCAACACCTAGAGGTATACCTTAATAGTTAACATTCTATTCTTAATACATTTACAGATACGCCCATAAATGGCATGTCCTATAGATTGAGATCACCAAAATACGATGTCACCACATATGCACGCACACACATAATGTCCCAAACACCTTTCTCACAATAAATCGGTTAACTAAACCTAATGTTATAAATGACTAATCTCTATGCTTTACTATAACCAAAAACCGATTTGTAAAACACATGCAGTCACGAAAATCACTCTAGAATATCATTTGGAACCGGGTCGGACCAAACCCATAACCGGGTTAACCCAAGGGAACCCCCGGTTATCAGATCCTAAACATGCAAAGGCACGGGTAGCTCCACCAGCTCACAGTGGATGTGGCTCAGGTCGAATGCAAAGGCATGCATGCATATGTACATGCATGCAACCGGCACATCAAGACCATCGAATCGGGACAGGCCCAATAGGCCCACTGGACCAAAACCAGAAAACCAACGAACACCGGATCGGGTCAGCTCAGTGAGGTGCAAAAGCGAACAAGGGTCGGGATTGGTCTATAGAGCCCATCGGGTCAGGTTCGTGACCCGACAGCAACCGGGTCACACCACGGCAGTAGGCTCAGCCTGTCGGGTATTGGGCCCAAGTGTAATCTAAATTGACTAAACAATTGGGCCAGGCCCACATGATACATTGAATGGGCCACTGGGTCGTTTAAACAAAAGCCACATCGCGACAGTTTGGGCCACGGGTTCATGAAAGGCCCAAACAACTACTATTGGGCTTCGAGTATCGAGTAAGGTCCACTACGCATCCGGGTAAAACCCGACAACCAACCACTTGATTTTTAATATTAAGTAAACATTTATTTCACAACAATTTTTTATGCTAACACGTATTTACAATGATTTTCTAGAGACCGTTGTTTACAAACTCTCATCTTGGCCATAACCTTATTTTGTGATAATACCTACTATCTCATAAACATTATTTACAAATATTTTTTTTACAAAACATGCTTTTATATAGTAAAGTCTTAAACCCAAGCTGTTTTGTGACTAATGGGCCTGCGACTCAAAAACAAATGATACCCAAACCAGTTTAAGGTCCAAAAGTATGTTAAAAGCCCAAAACATACTTGCACATATAAATGCATTGCCACTTCGTATTTTGGTCAATAAACACTCACACAACACACATCACTAAATAACACAAACACTTGTTCACAAAACTAAATAAGAATCTCAATCGAACATGAAAACGCAAACAATGGGTTAACCACCCGAACCTATAACTTAATTGGTCTAAATCATTACTTTAGGTGCAAGGTATTGGAAGTCAAGGAAACCCAAACGATTTGGGAAATGCAAATACTTAGGTGAGTTCTCACTACTTTTCTCTTTTTCTTTAAATATTTTGGGATGATACATGCTCATGAGTCTTCACTTACTTTCCCCTTTTCCCTTTTACTTATTTCGGGGTGATACATATTCCATTTGTTTCTAATCTTTATTTATTTCATTATCGTGCTCCCTTTTATTTATACTATTGTACTTGATTATACATTAGATGCTCAATACACGATAACGCATATGTTCAAACTAGTGATACTTACCCCGGCTAGTCCCACATGTACACAATCTTAGTCCTTGGTATAGGACCGTGGGTAAAATGGGTAGTGCTATTTGGGGATAATGCCCCCACGTCCTTGTGCCTATGTATTTCGGGATGCCTTCACAAGGGACGACATTTTGGCCTTTTGGGTTCACTGTTTATATAATACGGGAAGACTCTATTGGCGAGTGGTCGCGCGTAAAACAATCGGATATGGACCACGACGGATAGAGGATGGTTGATTATGGAACTATATTCACTTTGACGCCATAGCATCCCACGGTCGATGGGCCATCTAATTGATTACCATTGTGACGACGCACGATGAAAACATACTTTTGACACATGTACGATGAACTTTATATTTTTTACAAACACAACGATAACTATGTTTTACTATATGCAAATACTCATTTTTTAATAAAAACTTAACTATGGTTATATTTTTGACAAACCCAGGAGCAACTCTTTTCCGCACGACGATTACTTTTGACTAACCTTGTGAATTCACTCAACTTTTTAGTTGACACAACTTATTTTTTAGTATGTATAAGGTACCTAGCTTTGGACAACTTGGATCAGAAGACCCAAAACGTAGATTCGCTCGCGCGCACATGAAGACAACCATAGAAGACACTTAGCTTTCGCCCTAGAATAACTTAGAATTTAAGTCTTGTATTTTATTTTCCTTTATTATAACCTTTTACTTTCAAAATTTAATAGAATGTATTCATTTTGGCTTCTCAAACGCATACGATCTTGGCTATCTCGGCCTCCCAATGGTCGGGGTGTGACAAGTATGAACCTAGTCGTCCTAAAACAAGTAATAAGACAACTTAAGGTCTGATGGATTGGGTCGAAAACTATGTCACCCAAAGATTTGGTCAAGTCTTGACGTCTAGGTAATCTTTGTTGGCTTGGTAATATTTGATAAGAAATATATATATTTATTGTCAAATAAATATGTCGTCTCGTATATGTTCGAAAAATAGTGAAATGAGTATATGTTTATTCACCAAAGTACATAAGTATTTCGATCCAAATATATCATCAAGGATAATATTTAATTCAATTAAATATCAAAGTAAATTTCTGGATTTTTAAGGAAACAATAAATTTCTAAGACCGAAAAGTCCAAAAGTACTCATTTTCTCGGTATTCGCCGAATACGCGGTATTTTTTCATTTTCTCAGAAAATAAATATATTTTCATGTTAATACATCAGAAATAAATATCAATATATTTTACATTTCTGAAATGACGTTTTTAACGGTAACAATGTCGGTTTTGTCGATTCCGTCCCTACGACTCATTTTATGATGTTTTTAGTTTCCAAAATACAGGGTAAACATTTCTAAATGTATTTTAAGTCTCAAAACACTTCAAACGCTAATTTTAGCTTGTAAAAACATATCTAACCAAAATTAGTTTTTCGGGCTCCAAAGTGTCGGGTTTTATACCGGTTTTCCCTGTTTCTAGTCATTTCTTTTGTATGCTTTTGTACAAGTTTAGTCACAAAAATATGGTCTAAACTTTCTATTTTCAACTCATTTTAACCGGATCTAAACCGAATCCATGTTTGAGCTCAAAATTAGGGTTTTTAAAGTGTTGTTTTGGTGTTTTAAAGCCTTTAAACTCATTTTTAGTCAAAGTGCTTTCACAAATATTGTAGGAAACTTGTATAAATTAGTTTTCAAGTGTTTAAAACAAGTCATATGTTGAGTTTGGAATTTTGACCAACAAATACCAAGTTTTTATCCATAATAACCATAGATATTGAGATTTAACACACAATATGTAAATTACTTCCATGGATCTAATTAATAAGCATGTTTTATGAAGTAATAATAGTATCATCATGGATCTAGCAAATACACATGAATATACAAGTTGTATAAAACAAAGTATGTGATTTTTGTGAGTTTTAAGTGTTAATCCACTAAGAATCATCAAGACTTTCCAAGATTGTGACATAGAACCGAAAATAACTTTTAATCAAGTGCGAGATTATGAAAATAAACAAGAAAAGAGAAGATATCCCTCACAACTCTTGAAAACGAAGGAATGGAATTGAGTTCATTGGTTTGCTTCCTTGGTTTAGCTCATAACTCACTTTTTGAGGCTTGAATCTAAATGAGGAGTTTGTGTTGATTTTCTAGGGAGAGAATGTCACACCCCCAATTAACCACTAACAGAGTTTATACCTTTAAGGGGTGCGAGCAAACCAGGACCACAACCATTAGTTACAAATACTAAACGAATCAGAGTAAAGTCCGAACATTCATCATAAAACAGTTTAAAAGTTTGCAGCGGAGAAAAAAAAACGTGAGTATCTTAGCACTAACCACGTGCTTAAATTACAAAACATAAATTGTTGTTTAATTCCCAAATTTAAGTTCAAAATGAAATAAGTAACTTCGGGTGCCATGCCAACCTCCGGTGGATACTCCTCAGCGATCTACAAAAGTGAAAACCACACAAGTGTCAACCTACGGTTGGTGAGTTCACAGTGGGCATGTCATGCAGTGGCCCGGTCTCATAAGCGTATGTACCAACATATAAATAAGTAATAGTTTTGCAAAACAATGCCAAGTGCTGAATTATCGAATATGCACTAGTTAAGTAAAGATTAAAGCGGTCAACCGATATCGCGGGTAGCTAATCCGGTTTCCATGCACTAAGGAAGTTCGTACCAAAGCTGACGTAGCAGAGTTCGGCATTTGCCGATGGTGTGTGCCTCCAGTTGTGTTCCTCATGGGACCCACAACTAAAATAGGCTGATATTGAACTCCGTTCGGCCTCCAACCGGTTGGCTACACATTTGTGTACCGCGGAGCAGGATTTGTCAAACCCTCAGTAGATCTACCCAACATCCCCTCGCTTCGCAAATTAATGGTACTAAATTGTTGAGGACTTTTAAGTTTTAAGGCATCCTTAGAAATCATGTGATATCATTTGGTTTAGACTTTAACCTACACTAGTCATATTAAAACCGTTTATTCTGGATTTCATTTGAAATCCTAAAAGAGTATAAGTGTCAAAATGGTTGTTCCGGATTTCATTTGAAATCCCAAATGAGTTTAAGTATTAAATAGTTGGTTGCGGATTTCATTTGGAACCCCAAGGATGGACAGTCGCAAGTGCTTCCCATAAAACACTCCAACTTCCATAATAGATATCCCATTTGGCAATACCTCAAAATGTCAGCGTTGTTTTCCGTTAAGTAAATTCGTTATGACCCAAACGGGCTCACAATTAAAGGGTTAGTGAAACTCACCTTAGGTTGCTCAGCTTACACTTCAAATAATCCAATTATGATTGCTAACGAGGACCTAATAATCACATTAAGGTCTTAGGTGTTAGGTTGTGTCTAAACTTTAACTACGTCACTATGGCCCATAACATAGCACGTTGAAACTACGACTCGACATACCGACACACGACACCGATGGTTGATCATAAACGAGGGTAAACATGCATGACAGTTTCGCTAGGAAGTACATCAATTTCGCTAACTTAACATATCATAACACAATATGGCATAACGGTTAAACAAATTGCACTTTCGCTACACGGTTTCGCTATATGCACGGGCAGCACTTTCGCTAGGGTATACCCGATGACACAGTTTCGCTAGCTAGATTCGCTCGAAACTGATGACACAGTTTCGCTAGCATAGATTCGCTCGAAACTGGTTTGAACTTTCGTTCAGGGAAGGAGTCTATGGTTGTTTCGCTCGGTAGTTTCGTTCAAGCAATACACTTAGTTTTCACAGGCGACACTATAGTTTCGCTGTATAGTGTCGCTGGAAGAATTTTAAAATAGTTTGCGAAACTACAGTTTCGCCTAACAAACGGCTAGTTTCGCTAGTCGTAGAAAACCCGTAAATCTAACCAAAAATCATTCTAACAGCTTCCACACTTCATATAATTCAGTATCTAGCATGCATAAACATTTACCAACATTACACAAACAAATCTAACACCTTAAACATGGGTTTTCACCATCAAATCATCAAGAACACTTTTTAAGCACAAAATAACCTAACTAGCATGGATCTTCATTATGGCATGATTTTACACGTAAATTTTCAGACTTTATGCTAGATCTAACATTCCTAAGCATCATATCAGAAGCATACACGATTTCATGAAGATTTGGTCATGCTTTAAAGTAAAACACATAAGAAAATGCATAAAAAGTTCATGGGACTCACGGTTTGGTTTCCAAGCTCGATGGATGATGGTTCGAGGCTGAGATCACGGTGGTTCACAGCTGTTCTTGGGGGTCGAGAGGTGGCTAGGTGGTGGCGGTTGGAATCCAACGAGAGAGAGGGAGAATGGGAGTGTGTGTGTGTTTTGTGTGATGTATGCAAAAATGAGGATTAGGGTTTTGTTTTGGTTTATATACTAAAGCTTTGGTGGGCTTTCATTGGGATTTGGGCCCCAATGATTAGTCCATCATTAGCCCATGATTTGAACAAATGCATACACCCTAATTACTCGATTAATCACATAAATACACAATTAAGCAATTTGTCATGCTAATAATAATAAATCGTGGGTTTAAATCACGTTGCACATAATTCCACATAGTGGCAATAATTAAATAAACACATAACACATATGGACGGGTTCGGTGATCAACCAAAGGTCGTGGACGTATTCGGCCTAGTTAAGCATTAGTTACTAAGTTAACACTCATAATGTAACTAACGGAGATTGTCTAACGGAAGTTAACCTTGGAATTCTCGGATGTCATAGAGAAAGAGTGAGCGGTTGGTGGAGGTAGAGAGAGAGAAAAGAGAGTTGTGTGCTACGGTTAGAAATGAGGATGATCTTGAAGAAAAAGAGTTTAAATATGGTGGCTAAAGCGGATTAGGGTTTGGAGGTTGAGTGAACCAGCTTATGAGTGGTTCAGGTAGTTTGGGTAAGCCGAGAGGAGAGAGAGAGACGGGTGAGGGTAAGGACCGAAAGAGGAAGGTGTGATGAGAGGGAATGAGAGTTATAGTGTTTGTGTGTCAAGTTTTTAGGCCTTTAAATGGGTTTGGCCTTGATTCTCTAAGGGTTCGGTTAACACAAAATTGATGGGGTCAGTTTTTGGCTCCTGGCCGTGAACGAGGGGAAGAGAGGGAGACATGAGATGGTTGGTTCAAGTTTGCGTTGGTTTGGATGGTTCTTGGCCGGGTTTTGAGGGGGGGGGGGGGAAAGAGATCGCTTGATTTGATTTTGTGGTTAAGGTTTGTTTATCCAATGGTTATTGTGGTTTGTGTGTTAGATTTAGGTGTTGGATTGTTGGATAACATCAACGTTGCTATCAAGGTACGATCCAAGAGTTACACTTTGAGAAAAAAACAAGAAAGGATTAACTAAACTGTTAATTATCTGATCATGATTAAATGATATAAGTAAATGTCCATTATTGTTAGTGGAAATAATTATGGACAACTGGAAAATAATTCGGTGGACAATTTATAGTTGTGTGTTTGGGTCCTGCATTTAGTTTGCATAACGGCTCGTTTGTCAGTAACGGGTTGTGATGCAAGTCTTAGATAATGGTCGTTATCTTGTAATGGCTCGTTATAGGTCAATTCGACTTCTGGTTGTATTTATGTGATAAATACAATTCTGTAGGGTGGTTAATGTAAATATGGACGAACTTGGAAAACAAGTTAGCTGCATCTATAAAGATAACATAACCTAGAAACCCTAATTCTTGATGGAGACTTGGAGAACACACAAGAGAGAGAGGATCAGCCATGCAGCCGCTATCTCCCTCCATGCATCTAACCGAAGCCGACCACCGGTCGCGCGCTGCCACCATGAGTCGCCGCCGCCGTCGTTCGCCAATTGGATCCGCAAGTACATTTTGGTTTCGTGTTTCTCCACAAAAGGTATAAAAATTATTCGCTTTCAGTTTTATATCAGTGTTTAAGTAGCAAGAGTTACACACCAAAACCCTAATAATGATCATTCGTTTTTCTAGCGAATCCGTTTGTTTAACCATAGTGTCTCGATTGGTTTTGTCACGACTAGTAAAATCTTTCTATATGGGCTATTTGGATCTCTAGTGAGATCGATTGTGAATCGACCTCGTATACATGTTTCCGCCTATGACTTGTATGACAAGTCTAACTCCAAAGTCTTAAGATCCGGGCACGAAAATCCAAACAGTGGTATCAGAGTCAGGTTATAACTCCGTATAGTCGATTTTTTGTTGTTTCTTTATTGTGATTATGTATGTAATAGGGCCTTTCATATGTTCTTGATTCGAACTACTTAACGACTTGTTAGCTTGTAGCGGTTCGTTATGCAGTTCCTGGACAACGACCCGTTAGGTTGTAACGGATTGTGATGTACATCCAGGATAACGAATCATTAGCCGGTAACGGCTCCTTACGCCTCAAGAATATTTGTCATTGTTT
The DNA here is from genome assembly GCA_039602395.1 of Deinandra increscens subsp. villosa. Classification (NCBI taxonomy): domain Eukaryota; kingdom Viridiplantae; phylum Streptophyta; class Magnoliopsida; order Asterales; family Asteraceae; genus Deinandra; species Deinandra increscens. Next base: position 801,426 of record JBCNJP010000006.1, on the reverse strand, counting down.
CTAGTTGTTTATATTTTCGGTTGGTTGTTTTATGGTTGTTTTCTTTTCTGGACTGTATGTATTCTGTTGTCAGGTATTATGGGCCCGTAATATAATAGATAGGTTTTGTCTTTTAGTTTCTATTAGTTGTAAAACCTAGACTGCATCAAGACGAGAGAGAAGCGACCACAAGTGGACAACGCGAAACGGAAATGATCGCAGCGCGCGACAGAAGACCGAAGGAGTTGTCGTAGCACGCGGCGTTTTCCAAGAGACCTGGTTCGCTTGGAGGCCTCGCACCACGCAACGTTCTACCTATGGGTTCATCGCAACATGCGACCAAACTGCTGGACAGAAAAGTTTGTTCTTGTCCATAAAGTCCCAAACGAGTTGACAAGCATGACGAGAGCAAGTGGGAGCATGAATGAACTGCCAGAATCTTTGTGGATGGCTTACGTCATGCAATAAGCCGTACATGTATTTTAAATTTGACCCAGATCAGTAAGTTTAATTTAAGCAACCCAATCTTAAATCAACATTTATGTGCCATCCTATGCTAAGAACACTCGAACTAGAGTATCCGAATCCATTGGTGTTAGTGTTGACCCTACATCTGGGCCTACGGTTTTGGTTACAGGTAAAACTGCAATTTCCATGTCACATGGGTCGGTCTGTAGTTCTGGTTCGAGGACAAATATCACTTTTAGAACAAGTTCTAGAAGTGGGCTTAGTTGGGAATAACTTACCTCTTGACAATAATTGTCGAATGTTCCAAAAAATGAGAGTTATGTAGTAGACACAATGGGTAATCGTTACCTACCTGTGTAGCCTGGACGGTGAAAAGAGCAAAGCCATTCAACCGCACCAAGGTGAAACATGATCTCATCCTAATTACTATTGTGTTTTCTTGTGTTAAATTACATTAGGCTCACACATGAAAGTTACTATAATCTATTCTTGTTTTTACCTTTAGATGTCAACTAACAATTCCGATCCCGCATATCGCTCCTCCCTGTTCTCGCTTAAGTCCATCCTTGAGAAGGATAATCTTTATGACACCAGCTTCATAAATTGGTACCGCAACGTAAAAGTCATTCTCATGGCGAAAAAGAAGTCTTATCTTCTTGAATAACCAATTCCTGAGGAACTTGTCGTGCGCAATAGTGTCACACCCCAACCGAAGACGAAATATGTCGGGGCACGAGGATTGCCCAGATGCTCACAAACTAATATTAAAGTTGCGATATATCTTAATCAAACCCATTTCAATAATAATCTAAATAACATCCACAACAAATAATTCAATAACGCATTACAACAAATATGACAATTGATTATTAAGGTCACAATTAAGTCCATAAGAATCCTACGTGTCCACATCAAGTCCTTCATAACAAATAGCGTTTCATGCAACATGTACAAAGTAAAGAGTCAACTAAAAAGTAGTTGGTGAGTAAACATAGGTTTTGACCCATACATAAGTGAAAATCATGCGATCTAAGAGTTAAGTGATTACAAGTAGTATAATAAACAAGTTATGAGATAGAGCACAATATAACGTAAACCAACCCTGATAATTAGGATCCCATCACCCGATGCCAATTACCGGTCAAGTCAGGTGAGTCGTCACACCAATAGATCTATTATGGTTACCCAGGATTTTTACAATTAATGTTACGCGTGAGTTTGAGTTTGAGTTTGAGTCTGAGCACAATACATCAATACATCATACAAGTTCACATACTAGCAATTACACATAACAACATAGCATCGCATTCGAGTTTGAGTAAATATAACTATTGAGTTTAAGTTTGATATAAAGTACATGTTACACCCCAAAATATAAAAATAAAAAGGGGCTATGAATACTCACTTGATTAGAAGTGCGAGAATCGAGAAAAAGCACCAAGAAGCAAGGAAATAGCAAACACCGAGATAATCTTAAAGATGTGAAACGACCAAATGAAAATGAGACACAAACGACTAAGGATTACGTTCTTGAGGAATTGGAGAAAGTTATATGTATTTTGTTCTAAAATGTTTAATTTTTATTATATTGGCATTTTAAATGTTATGAGCATGCTTTGGCCTATAGGTTAGTACACTCTCATCGAGGCGTCCCAGGAAAGTGCTGAGGTCCGACTATGGGATTTATGCGAACTCTTACCTAGACAGAGACCCCGACTACCGGTGCGTTCACTCTTCTAGTTAGTACATGCCCAATACATTTCAAATATTAATACTAAAATGCTTTACTAAAATAAACTATTCTGGACTATAATAATGTTGTATGAAATATTCCAAAGTTTAGGGTCCTTTGAGTAACTATTGAAACTTAGGTTTAAATATAGAAAATCCTAAACTATAGGGTGAAATATGTACTTTCTAAAACTATAGGATTCAATATGTATTTCCCAAAACTATATGGTCCAATACATATTTTCCAAAACTATAGGGTTCAATATGTATTTTCCAAAACTATGGGGTTCAATATGTGTAAATAACATAAGTTCGGAAAAAATACGATAGAGAACATTCTTATACATGATTACGAAAAGTCGAGAACAAATTTACCACGTTTACATCATTACGAAAACATTCGATTGATGGATTTTATAGAAAAAGTCTTAGTTTTTAGAGTATTAGAATGTTTAAAGATCAGTTGCATATTGTTCGATTTGTTTATTATGAAATCCCCAATTATATTCAAGAACATTAATTAGAAGAATATAGATGAAAATTAGACAGGATGGTTAGGACTCATTGGACCTATTGGGCGTCTACAAGGCTACACCAAGTCTAAAGGCGACCTAAATAAGCCTATCTAAATGAGCCTAATGCTCCATAACTAAGAACCTAAACTAAGCTAATTAAACTAAGAAATGAATAGATAAATGAATAATGAAAAGAAGAAGAAAAATAAAAGAAAAGAAGAGAATTTACCTCGAATAAGCTTTACAAACGAGACGAGTTCGAAGGGCAACACCTCCTGGCCAAGAGCATAAAAAAACTACGCACGACACCAAAGAGGTATTGTACTTGTGAAACCATCAAATTTTGGTTATTCCATTTGCTTATACTCAAACTAGGAGTTGCAAACCATAAAGAACCAAACAAGGGTATTTATAGCCCTCCATGGAAGGGAAAATTCGTTTTTAGGCGACGTGGGATAAATTTCACGTCTTGAAAATTAGCAACAAACACCAAAATTGTTTTTGCGATTCCTGCTACGTTATAACTCGGTTTTATGCGCGTTTTTCGCCTACGTTCATCATTTTCAGAGTACTATCTTATGGAAGAGAATAATACAACATTAATGATATCAAGGATTGGGCCAAAATTGAAGAATGGGTCGGGTTTCTGATATGGGAACTAGACAGATGTTACAAATGGTACTGACCATTCGGCATGGGTATGACATGTTGATGACTCCCAGGCTGTGGCGTGTCGTGTGCATGAAGGCTCCTTAGTAAGTGCTCATGTGATGAGAATGAAGAGCCTCGTCGACCATTTACATGA
>JBCNJP010000006.1:756397-797428 GCA_039602395.1 Deinandra increscens subsp. villosa | reverse complement strand
ATATATATAAGATGATCGTTTTTTTTTTGTAAACCTCTACGCGAGCGTAGGAATTTCATAATGGAATAATTATAATCTATATATTTTACAATACAAACATTATAAACGTTTGATAAATATTTGTATAAATATTTATAGACATACAAATATATTTTGAGTACTCATTATTAACATAATTGTACATTTGGTTATGTATATATTTTTAATATGTTCGCATAATTTATTATCCGATTTCACGAACATATATTATTATTTAATAATATACATTTTTATCGACTTTCGTAATCGTCACGATATCGGCTATGTGTCATCCTTGACTCGTTTTGGACTCTGTGTCTTCGTTATGTCGACGTATAACATAATTTATTTTCACCATTGGTCTAGAATTAGTCGTTTATATTGAAAACACACGAACGTGAGTTTCACAACCCCATTTTACTATTTTAAATCCTGTTGGGGGAGAGTAACATGCATGATTTACATAACTGAGATAATTAGACTTTTATATATCACTAAAAGTACTTGTAACACACTGATACAAAAAAGTCCTTCTTATGGTACCGTTAGTTTGAAAGACGATAGCGGGAGATATATTGTAGTACTACTTGGTCTGACAAACCCCACCCGGGTCAGTCGCGCTGACACGATTGGATATCGAACGGGTGTTATATTCGTCCTAAACACAACAAGGCAAACTATAAACAATTGTTAGCTTCGGTGACCATCAACGTGCAAAGTTTCATGAATATAGCCTAGCTAGCTATTTGATATATTTTAGTGACTATGCTCTTACAACTTGACTGTTGTTGAACATTCAATCTTAAAATCAACTTGACTGTTTTTGAACAGTCAATCTTAAACTCAACTTGATTATTGTTGAACAGTCAATCTTAAACTCAACTTGAATTGTTGTTGAACAGTCAATCTTAAACTCAACTTGAACTATTGTTGAACAGTCAATCTTAAACTCAACATGAACTGTTTTTGAACTGATAAACATGTGAACTCACCAACCTTTGTGTTGACACTTTTTAGCATGTTATTTCTCAGGTTGCGGATGTTCGAGTATCACGAGTTCGCATGCATGAGACTTTGAAAGACTTTTAGAGTCTTTGAACAAGCCACGTCACATTGGGTGATGATGTTTTACATAAATACTATAATTGTGTTTACGCTTCAGCATTTGTAAAACTCTGTAATTATATTTTAATGAAATATAAAACCTTTTTATTAATTATTGGTCGTTTGGTGTAACTAATGGACGGCGATCCTGGTTTGTCACGCTCCCTGTGGTGGTATTCCGCGCGTGGATTTTTTGGGGTGTGACAGATTGGTATCAGAGCCATTGGTTACAACGAACTAAGATTCGTCTTAGACTGTAACTGTTTTGCATTAGTTGCACTTAAACATTTCTCCCATGCATCGTGATACTCACTCCTACACGCACCTGGTTTACGATTTGTCATTTATATCATCCAATCCCATTATACTCACGGCGAGGAGCCAGTTAGTCTTAAGTCATTTTTCTTATCCTCTCTAAGTTGTGTACCTCTTGGTTAACATCCATGTACGACGAGACGTCGAATCAGATCGAAGGATCACATCTATAATTTTGACGAGCTGATTGCTACTCGGGATTATTCCGGATTGAACAACTGGGCGTAGTGCCCATACTATGGATGTATGTTGCATTGGGAAGGTGGTGTAATACCTTTTCTTTTCCTTAAACCTCTATCTTAGCTTAGGGGGTTCTTGTTATACCTGCCTTATGTATATCTTTAAACTCATCCGTTCAGGAAATGTTATCTCGATGCGCTAGTAGCGCGATTATTTAGCTTCACTAGAGTTAGCAGGGTATGAATTCAAGTAGCTGCCTATGGAGCACTTATATCAACTTTAGTTATCCTGATCGTCTTCACATTTGCTGTGATCTCTTAAGATCTTTCCCTTCTCGATTTTATCGCGTTGTGCGTTGAAATAATACAACATGAGTACAATTCTTATAACCCTAATGATACCTGATGCGGGTCGACTGAAATTCCCTCTTTGTGTATCGGATTGCGATCACACCAGTATGTGTGATAATTATTCTCTAGCTTCGAGCTAAACTTGGGTCATTGTGATAAACCCTACTCAGATCCTATTAAGCTAAATTTCTGGCTGACTCGCTTCGGGTGGGTCATTCCAATCTGAGTGAGCATTCTATTCTCTAAAACTTGTCTCTAAAAAAATAAAAAAACTAAAAATTCTCCCACATTCTTGATACCTGTATTGTGGATATCTCATATGTACTCCACCATACCTGGTAGCTGAATAAGAGGAATTAGGGTGATTATATAAAATAAATCACAGTTACGGGTGCACACATAAATGTAATTTGCAGTATATGAAAATCGTAAAGAATCCTACTAGGCAAGCCAATGGTTATATTTGGACCAAATTCCTGTCTTTTTTCTTTCTCCTCGTGGCATTGAATGTTGAACATGCTGAACTCAACCGAATGGTCGAAGTCATCTATCTTTGGAAACGTTATTGCGCATGATCTTATCTCTCATATATATATGGATTATGATCCCTTCGAGAGCTCTTTTGAAGCATATTATGAATGCTAGTCTTGAAGGGACATCGTTTCACTCGTGTACTTTGATGACAAGTTTTTCTTGACATGAAAACACTTAACGAAATCTCTGACTGGTTTTTAATTCATTTTGAATCGTAACCCTACTCTTACGACCTTATCTACCACATCAATCCCTGGAACTTTTGCGATTGTGAGACAACTTAGACGAACCTTAGCTAGACAAAAACCTCGATAGCACCCAATAAACGAGTTATATAAATCATATATCGCGGGTATTGGAACATATTTCTTCGCTAGTTACTCTTATGAAGTTCCCTCTGAAGATTCATACTGCTGATTTTATTGTGCAAACCAAAACTTGTTGCCAGCAACATCTTCACGATTGTACAAACGACTTACCTCACCGCGAGCATATTTTCTTTCTCTAATGGGGGTAATGTTAGTGAAAAGACTTCCTGATTTTCAAACTGATGGCTTCCAGTTTCAACGTAATGATTATTTCGATTAACCTTTTGGACCTACGCGATTGATTTTTGTCTGCATGATTTGAACCTTTTACGATTTCAAAACCAACGATTTCTGAATCTCACGCTTTTGTAATCCTTTTATGTCTTGGATGAGCTTTCTGGCTTTAAACCGGAAAGTGTTACACTTTTGGTTAGCTTTTCAACTAGTTAACACCATTGATGATGAGACTACCTTGTGCCTCAATCACAGTAACAATACAAAGCATTTTATGGAAACCCTATTTACACCCATCGAGCATGAACTTCTTGTTATCAATAGATAATTGTACCATCGACCTGGATTTTCCCTTCTTACGCATTGAGTACACCAACTTATCCATACATTTGTATATTTATTAGCGCTCCTGTCATAGAAACTATCAACAAACTTCTGGTATACGAATTCTCATCATCCTTTTCTAGACGACTTTCATTGATGAACCCCCAGCTTAAACTTAAACCTTATGGCTTATTTAAAATTTTGAACGTATTGAAATTTGAAACGTTATGATATTCGCACTGCACGTGCCAACCTCTCGATGATCTTCACTAGAATAGCAAACCTTACGCATCTTACTGGTATTGTGAATGGAAACTCTTGCACCTTTTGTTTGCATAACGTATTGAGGCTTTAATTTTTCACCCCCTTTTACATTCAAGCGTATGGGAGAAACTTGATATCCTCTATTTTCAATAACCAATGTGTTTTGACTAATATCTATTAATGGTGGGTAGCTGGTACGCTTTTAAGGTGTTGGTAGTGTGGTGGGTTAGCTGCGGTACACCCTATATATAAACAGGTGGCACATTAAATGTGGGACCAGTACCGGACCAAGGATTGACCTTAGAGTCATACACAAGAGCCTCGTAATGAGAAACTCCATCTAACGGGACTAGGTCCTCGACAAAACTGCTTAATGCTACTTTCTCCAAGATTACAGATATCCCTTATGTATTCATACCAAAAGAGAAATACCCAAAATAATCAAACTTCATGCTTTCAATTGTCCGAGTCTAAAAGAAAACTTTTATAAAGCGAATTTCCTGCCATGATCTAAACGCGAGTTCTGACTCAGATGAACATCAACATTTTGAAAACCAGATATTTTCCCATATGAATGACAAACCACCTGATCGAATGATCAATTCCAATTTTTAGAAGCATGTGAAAAAAAGTAGACCGACTTTCATTTAAGGGCACTGCTATTGGGTCGGCTGTCTTGTTTTTATGAACTCTCTGGTATTCACTGAGGTGATAGGCCTGATCCTTTTCTATGGAACACCCGATTTGATCTTTTGACCCGCAGTAAACTTGCACTGAACCCTACCAAAAATGCATATGTACAAACAACCCAAACCAAAGCCACTTTTGAACATCATGATGTTTTGTGTTTCGCAAACACCCTTTTATAACACTTTTGTACTTTATCTTACTTTTAAAGACCATTTGAACCGATGTTTTGACAAGAAAGGAAGCATGACGTATGCAGCGCAAGAACACCAAGGAGATTGGGCGTACTGGTAAGTAAAAATAATGGAGATTTCCCCTAATAAGATGATTGCTCTATTGAGTCGTAAAACCGTGAACACATTCATCTCAATATCCAAATGCACAAATTTCCTGCCAAATCTTGTCAAGCATGCTAGATATTTCCATGTGAATTCTGTCGCCATTCACATCCTCCGTGCTGGTATCTTCACTAGTGCCATTTTAAGCTCACACTTCATTCTTGGAATGTGTAGTTGTGACTATCTTAAGCTTGCAATCCCATCACTTACTCGAATTCACGAACTAAGCCGTTGGCGCTTTTCCTTTATTTTCTATTCTCATGCCTGATTCCAGGCGTGATCCTGCATATCACTTTTCAATATTCGGTACCTCATAGTTACACTTTTATTTTGTTGGACCTTCACTCTAATTTTTTAGATTCTTTAGCAAGGTAATGTGCATAATGATATGTTGTATGATATGTTGTATGATATCGAAGTCTAGCTTGAGTTTGAATCTAATTGTCTATGTGATTTCATGAATAATTCTTAACAGAATTGAGTAATTCTTTTCTAAAACAAACTGCTATGTGTTACCTTTTAAATAGCAATGGGTTCTAGATTGGATTTCTCTTTAGTATGTGAGCAATTGTTGAACAATTTTACCCACGATAGATAGTTTGTTTGCCCCTGACCTTCTCATGAGAAATGTTTACAAAACATATGCGTTTATGCATGCTAAATTTGAGAATCTAATCCTTTGTTTAGGGAATAGAAACTAATTAATTGTTGAAGTGCTGGTTTAAACATAAGCTGCATGAAATTGAATGATTATTTGTGTGTATGAAACATGTTAGGAACCAGAAAATGACATGTTTTGAATGTATTAACTTGATTGAGTATGAAAACCATACACCATACAAGGTCCTAAGTCTCCTACTTCGGCGGGAATGACAAGACTTTGTGCAGTTGCCCCGTCAACTTTGCACCGTATTAGTTGTGTTGGTTAGTTTATGAACTTATATGCTAGAGATATGCCATGCTAGGGTTGTATGGTAGTATATAAGGTGTTGGGACAATTGTATGCGTTGTATGGTAAAAACCTTCATGATAGGTTGCATGCTAGTACGCTTTGACCGCATAAACCTTTAAAAGAAACCTTCGTAGAGACTCGTATGCTATTTGAACCGTTATTGCATGAAATGTGAATTTCAATGTTATTATGAATCATGTGAAACTTAATTGGTCATACAAGTACTAAACCAATCAATGGGTCCTAATGTTAACTTGATCAGTCTTGTGTAATTCTATGCTAATTGCTAACAGGTAGGTAAGATCAGACGTTTACGTTTTTGTGAGACAATGGGTTTATTAAACACTGATTGACTTGATGCACACATAATTTTCTCATATACTCAAATTCTCTTCTCTCCGATTCACCTAGGTTATTGGTAAATGCGAACACCTTAACTGAAAGCAGACACGAAATGGAAATCTCACTCCCAGCATTGGGTACAATAGCTGGAGGCTACTCAGACATGTTATGGTTCTTCTTCATATTGAAATTTTGATTTTGGATACTTATGTATCATGTTACTCTGTTCGGCCTTGCCACTCAACACAATCCCGATAATATGGTTATTCAACTCTTCTCATTGGAGAGCGTTTGATAGGAAATCACTTTATATACTTTCGATTCGAATTTCTTTTAAAATCCACTAAACTTTTAACATCTTCTCAACATCAGGCAACATTCTTAACCATAACATTCTTGACTCCTTTTGGAGTAGGAAACCTGGATTCTTTCGATACGTTACCATCAATTCAACTCTTCATACAATTGCCACTAGATTTAAATTTCGGGACGAAATTCTTTCAACAAGGGGATGATGTGACGACTGATGAAATTTTTATTCCTTCTTGTGAACAACTTGTTAACCACGTTATTCAATTTTCGGGACGAAAATTCTTCAACAAGGGGATACTGTGACAATCCGTCTTTTCAGGTCTTTTCCTGACTTTAACTGAACTTCAAACTGTTATAAATGTTGTGTGAACATTTATGTGTTGACTGTGTTGACTTTAGAAAATTAGGGTTTTGTATTACCATCACTACACGAGCATGCACTTAAAGTCTAGACGTTTGATATTCTATGATTTTATGTAAGTCGTACGTTATGATTTCATGTGAACCTTTTGTCATCTTATGTGGCGATTGAACTTATGATTCTATGTGATATATGCATATATATTCACAAGAATCTGTCTATGATTTTATGTGATAACATGTCACGAAATTATACGTATTGTTTTTATGATTTTATGTGAGTTAAATCTATGATTTTATGTGAACTTAAAATAAATAATTATGAGTTATTATTCATTATTTTAGGTGATTATCTATGGTTTATGTTTTTATAAACGTCACGCAATAAATTTGTGTTGATGTATATATTTGTACATGTATCGTCAAGTTATCTCCGTTAAAGGGTTCGTTAGCATTTTTAAACATGGAGGGACTAACCTTGAAATTTCCTAAACTCTTATCTACTTAACAAAACCTAGAAGGACCTGTCATATAATTTCCTAAACATAATAACTTATTGTAATAAATGGGAGGGACCAATTCTGTCATATTAGCAAAATCGATTTAAAGCTCCAAAATTATAAACCCTCGGTGTTCTTTAAGTGCGGAAACCGACGCCTCTTAAAAGAAAAACGAATTCAATTCGCCGGTTACAAATTCTTTTCCGGCCGATCGGTTTTGGACCCGTAGACTTGTTGATATTGTTGTTTTGATCATTATCTGGTTATTATATATAACACACGTTTTTTCCATTATATATATATATAGATGATCTTTTTTTTTTGTAAACCTCTACGCGAGTGTAGGAATTTATAATGGAATAATTATAATCTATATACTTTACAATACAAACATTATAAACGTTTGATATATATTTAAATAAATAGTTATAGACATACAAATATATTTTGAGTACTCATTATTAACATAATTGTACATTTGGTTATGTATATATTTTTAACGAGTTGTGTGACCCCCCCGCGCGTTGCCGCGGGGTTGAAACTGTAGACTAAGTTATAGTAAAAATTCATATAGTAAACATGAGGCTAAACATGTCTAACAACATATATACTAAACAATTATACTACCATCATAATATTAGTAGAAAAAATTTATGTACATTAAGTTTTAGTAAAAAAGCTAAGTGACTATGAAATGTAGACATGGCAAAGAAAAAAGTTAATTTGTACACTAAGTTAAAGCAAAGACAACGATAGTAGTCAAGTTTAAGTTCTTGGACATAGACCAACCAAAAGACATGTATTGCTTGCTTATTCACTATCCAATTTAGGCAAATAAATTGATGAAATCTCTACAAATATTAAACAGTTAATTTTAGCAAATCTATGGTAGCAGCATCAAGTGTATGTCTTGGTTAAAAAAAAAAACCATCAAGATATTTGAAAACAAAAAGACCCTGCCAGTCACAAACAAACAGGTGGAAACATGCTATCACAAATTAGTGTTAAACCAACACCTGTTGTTGTCAAAAGGTGAATGAAAATCAAATGGTAGCAACATCAACCACATCTTTTGGTTCCAAAAAAACTGCTCTTCACAAAAAATGACTATAAACCAAATGGTAGCAGCATCAAGTGCATGTCAAAAATCAATAAAGTGAACAAAAGAAATACAATAGTGAATGATTTAAATAGTGAAGAACATTAAAAGAGGCTCAGATCAAGAATAGGAACTCATCATATAATATAAGGTAATCAGGCTCAATTTGGCTGCAAAATTGATTGCCACGCCTAAATCAAATCATGAAAACCCATACATTCCTCTTTTTTTTTAATGATCATCATAGCCTAAATAACCATTTGCCTCCGCCATCCTCAACGCAACAAAAGCAGATCGCCAGATAAAAGCCCAGTATCATTAAAAGGCAGCCAAAAACCAACATTAGTTTATAGCCAAAACCAACATTTTTTCACAGAAACCTTTGACAAAAATCCCAGCCTACATGTGTGTCAAATAAAGAAGTCCAGGACCAACAAAAGCGCCTATGACACAAAAAGGCCCAATGGATAAAAGTAAGCTCAGATTTAAAATGATCATCACAGCCTTACAGGCTCCAATCAGATATAATGCTCAGGTCAAGCCCACGACTGCAATTTGTCTATTGCCACGCCGAGAGCAACCATCATTGCTTGATCCAAAGATAGCAAGAATCATCAAAAAAATAAGGGTCAAGTAACCAAAATTCCAGCAAAGCAACCATCAAAGCCAATAGATATCCATCATCGCATGATCCAAATTAACCAACAGCCATAGAAATTAACCTATAGGCATAGAAACAGTAAGCATCAAAGCCACCCAGAGCGAAGAAAAGCAACATTCATATAAACATTAAATGGTAAGTAACCAAAATCCATCGAAGTATGTTACCATGATACCGATGTTGTCATAGTGTACTAAAACACCAACATGAAGCCATCGATTTCAGATGTGGGTTATTGAAAACCCTAGAACCAAAATCGATCTAAAAGAACACAGAACAACAACAAAAACCAAACGGTTTCAGATCTGGGTTAGTGAAAACCCTGAACCCAAAATCGATCCAACAGGATAGCAATAGCATCAAAACCCCGTTGCATCCACGTAACCGGAACAACAAAACCAACGAATCATCGCTTGAAGGCTCCCAAAAGCAAAGCCCAAACTACAAATTCAAGGAAATTGTGTAATTATATATCAAGGAATTGTTGGCTCAGACTTGCAAAGCCAAATTATATATCCATGGTGGCTGCAAAAAAAATATTGCCCCCCATACACATGGATTATCATTTATGTGTTGCGAATATTAATCATCATTGCCATTTGTTTAGGGTCAAAAGAAACACACAACAATCCATCGAACAAAGTAAGGATTCAAAAGCAAACCGGCCAAATCATTAGACCGGACAAATAAACCATGAACAGTGTTCGTCACTCACAAACTAAGACCTTCAAAGCATCAAACTCACTGTATAATACAATGAGAACATGGCTCAGATCCGTGAACAGTGTAACAAAAGTAAAAACCAACCATGGCTGCAACTAATTACCCCGCCAAGATGAAGGTCTACAATTGCCACTAATAAGGACACAGACAGTTTTAAAACTCATCATAGCCACTTTAGCATACCATAAAATCGCATAAAATCCTTATTTCAGAGAATAAGGCACAACCAGTTGCACAAACATCGCTCAGATCAGAATCAAGACCTTCATAGCGAAACATAATCACTTAAAATTAACATCATATTCAAAATACCACATTCTCAGAGAAAGCTTTCCATTCCGATTTCATTCGGTTTCGCCAAAGCAACGCAAACTATAACAAAAGCTGAAATTGAACCCTTTAAAAGGGGGCGACGCACCAGAAAAATAATGAAGATGAAGAGACAGACTTGTAGCCGCAAATCACCTCACACCGGCAAACACCGTCATCAACAGAGATACACACGGCGGCCATCATCAATCCTTCTACAAAGACGGCAGTCACCTGAAAACCCTTTAAAAGGGGGCGACACACCGGAGAAGGAATGAATACGAAGAGAAAGAGTTGTAGTTACGATGGCGACACACCGGTGAAACATGAAAAACGGCGACGGAGGAGATGCGGTGGAGGAGAAGCGGTGGAGAAAATGCATGTCTCGAGAAAGGAAAGTAGGCAGAGAAATGTATACAGCAAAGCAAAACCGGGGCAAAAACCAAGAAGGGAAAACCGGCGAAGTAAACGTAAACGGTTTTGACAAAAACCGTGGGCCGGGGGGGGGGGTAAAGTGTAACAAAAATGAAAGAGCTGTGGCCAAACTAAGAAGAACCATATGTCCACTATTCACCATCAATTTGCTTTGTATATTTATTAAATATGTACACATAATTTATTATCCGATTTCACGAACATATATTATTATTTAATAATATATGTTTTTATCAACTTTCGAATCGTCACGATTTCGGCTATGTGCCATCCTCGACTCGTTTTGGACTCTATGTCTTCGTTATGTCGACGTATAACATAATTTATTTTCACCACTGGTCTAGAAGTAGTCGTTTATATTGAACACACACTTATGTATGTTTGTTCGTTAGGTGCTTGCACTACGTCAAAATGACCTTTAGCCACTGTTTTTCTGAAAATGTGTAGTCACTGTTTAAAAAAAACGTGGCTAAAGGTCATTCACACTAGTTTTAGCCACACATTTTTTCTACGTGTGACGAAATATATAGCTTTTTGGGCCTTTTAGCCACACATTTTTCATTCGTGTGACGAAAAACACACATTCTCAGAACCTTTAGCCACACTTTTACAAACAAGTGTGACATTTACTAGTCACGCAAAAAAAAAAGTGTGGCCAAATGTGACCAACGACCACTGTATTTGTTTCACTTTTAATTCACGTGACTAAATATGACCAACGACCATGGTATTTTTTGTGATGTGGCTAAAAGCTAATATATATATAGCTACTTATTTTAATTTGTGTGACCAAAGATTAATGTTTATTATCCAGCTAGTAAATGTAAAAAAAAAAAAACAGTGACTATAACTATCTTTTAGTCACGGTTGAAATTTTAAAGCGTGACTAAAACTTCAGTTCCCTCCTTTGCCAATTTTTGCTTCTCTCATTTTTCCTTCCCTCCATATCCAATTTTTAGAATCTAAATCGTTCCATAAGTCTATCTAACCCCATTCTCCCCCCCCCCCCCCCCCCCCCCCGGCAAACCAAAAACACATCCTCGTCCCTCTCCCCCAGACCTCGTCTCAGTCTCGCATCCTTCAGCCACACCACCACCGTGCATCCCTGTCTTCATCAGCCATGATGCTTTCTCCCATTTTGCCCCATTAAAATTTCAAAACTGTGAAACAGTTGGTTCTGAGCTCGAATGTAATCGGCCTTACCTATCTAGCGACTAGGGTTCTAAAAATTTTCTTCCATTTTCTGGCTTGAACCATTGAAGGCTTAATCGATTTTTTCGGCTTCATTCAATCACTCATCTTCAAGTTGAACGAACAGCTGAACAGATTAACCATGAAGGCTTGACAAATTGACTTCTCCAAACCGATCTTGAAGGCTTGAACAAATCGATTTTGAAGGATTGGACGATTTTGAAGGCTTGGTCCATTTTGAAAGCTTAAAACAGGTTAGTGTGTGTTTCCCCCATTTAAATTCAATTTGTGTACACATCTTGCACTGTATCTAAATGCCTACAAACTTTTCGATCCTAAAATTTGTATATGTTACGGATGTGTTGAACAAACTGTATGAGTTGTTGTTTATGGGGGGAATTGAAGATCCGTTCGTATCAAAATCAAATACCTACTCACAAAAGATGACATCTCTCTATCATTTTCATTTCACTCCCTGCACATCAAAATTGAAACCCTAGATCTGATGAGGCAATAACAATGCAGGTTAGGGTTTTTATTGTTCACATAATTCATATCTGATTTGAGTGTTATTTTGAGTCTTATTGAAGTTCAATTTTGTACTAGTTTTGAATGAATTTAAAGTGCAAATCGATTGACATTCATAATAATTATAAGTTGAACGATATTTGTTTGTTGTTTTTAAGGTGTGTTAACAAAGGACCAAAACTACAAGGATTTATACCCAAACCCAGATCTCCGATTTGGCTACTTACAGCCGCCGTGGCCAGTAAATTAATTATTTTGGATATCTTTTGACAGAGATTAAGTGGATTGTCATATTTTGCTAGGCTGAGAAGAAAGATGAGAAGGTTCTAGCGCCTGATTGGGTTCGTTAACAGAAATCTATGACATGTTTGATCTTAACTTGCACCCAATTTGTTGTTTTCCTTTATGTAATTTACAGGTTTTTGATGATAGATGGCATCATTTTGCTTAGAAGTACACACTCAGTTGAGATGGCCTCTACCATAAGGTATAATGTAATGCAACTATATTGTTTTAGT
Organism: Deinandra increscens subsp. villosa; assembly: GCA_039602395.1. NCBI lineage: Eukaryota > Viridiplantae > Streptophyta > Magnoliopsida > Asterales > Asteraceae > Deinandra > Deinandra increscens. Next base: position 784,842 of record JBCNJP010000006.1, on the reverse strand, counting down.
GTGCATCAAGATCAAATTTCTTCCAAAGTAAACACGAGGACAATAGGAACTTACAATTTGAGAATTTAAATAACATAGGCAATTACACAAATCTTAATGAAGCAAGTATTATATCTGATTGTGTAAATATTATTTCTGGAACCTTGGTGGAACATCAAAGTAGATGAGTGGATGTTATTTCAGTTAAGTAGATGCATGTGCCATTTTTGTAAGCATCTCACTTTAATGCTGTTGTGTTTCTTTGACAGTGGTGTAGATTAAATTGATGCATGTGTCGATTCTTTGACAGAATTACACTGGTTTGTGCATTCTGGTTTGCGCGTTTCGGGTCTACCCACTGCCATTTCTAAAGCTTTGCACCCCTGTTTGCATCTGTTTATGTTCTATTATCGATTGTTCGTGTCAACCATATATTTATTTCAATTTATATGGTTTATGGCTGTACTAGGAACATAGGTGACCTGTTTTTTTATGTGATTGAATCATAAGTACCGATTAGTGTGGGTGAAGGGTGGTCCGTAGATTCACGCTTTTACTGTAAGTATGGTAATGGACATTTCAATGTTGTAATCCGGAGGTCTCGGTTTCTACCTTCGTTGCCCACCATTTTTTTATTTTCCTTTATGTTGTTTGTTTTTTACTCATTACTACGTTTGTGTTGGTGTCCCAAAATTTATGGTCTTTTCAAAGTTGTGTGTTTTATGTTTAAATACTTTTGTCATTTTTTGCCATGGACGAACTGTTTTTAGATGCCACAGTTATGAGTTGTACGAGTTAAAATCATGAAATAACAAAGGTATTAATGGCGTTAATGGCAGGGGCATGGGTCCTCTTCTTAGCCTCACGTTTAATTCCTTCAGCTTGCTTCTAGCTTTCTTAATTCTATATTTATTTGCTGATTTCGTGTTTTTTTCGTCTTATGATTGTAGGTTTTAGGCTCTGGTCACCTTTTATTTGCTCATCGAGAAGGTAACTTTTATATAATGTGATTGATTTTTCTAAATGCTTAGATTTGTGCCAAAAAAATTTAAATCCAATGTGTGTGCCCATTACTGAATACTGTTATTGTTTACATGTTTTTTTTTACATTGATTTAGAACTTTTTGTGGGATTGAATACTGTTTTGGATTTGCTGTCCCTGTTTGTTTTATGGACATTATATTTGGTTTTTTAAAGTCCATCTTTTTAACAACTTAAGTGGCTTTTTGTGTGTTTCCCTCTCTCAGATTTGTCAAGGTTATTGGTCTTCCATATTGTATTTGACTGCAGTAAGTAATTCGCTTAAACCAATTCCATTTATAGATACTTGAACAGTGGGAAAACTATTTCTTTTATCAAGGTTAAAGGCTTAGTCGCCTGACTCACTCTACATGGAAAGATTGACGGGGTCAGACAATCTCTAGGGTCAAAAAGTAGGTGTACAAAAATGCAAATTTGAAGAAAAAAGGTCACTACACCCTTGCTAAAAAAATTCTAAAGAGCCGGTTTGATACTTCCAACTTGCAGAAGAACTGAATGCATCAGAAGGGGGCTGGTTCAAGTAGGAATGGCAAAGGACATGCAAATTAATTCAACACCTTAAATGTAACTTACAGGTTTTTTTTTTTGAACGGCAAATTTGGATCACTGAACGGGGGCATTACCCACCTGGCAAATGTAACTTACAGGTTAGCTATGTCTTTCTTTATTTTTTTAAAGATCAATTTTACTATTGTTTGTTGTAATATGTAGCGTTTACATTTTCCTTCGTAATATGTCAACAAAGGTCTCTTCACAATATTTAAACAAAGACCAACATTGAGCGGTTTCGGATTTGTCTTTTTGGTTTATGCAAAAATTTAATGAAATTGGTACTTCGTCAAGACTAACATTAGCGCATCACAAATCTCATTATGTTCCTGACTTTTACTTATTTTTTTCAAGATTTGTTGGCCATTCTTTCATTGTGGATCATTGTCAAAAGAACTTAATTACAATCAGAACATTATCATTCACATTCTTCGAATGGCAAAATCGGAAACTACTCTTCTTTGGTGCAAATTCAACAATGGTGCAAATTTGACAAACCTTGTTGGTTGTCTAGAATAATGTTTTGTTTTATAGAAGGAAGAACGAAGGAAGATTACTTGCAGGTAAATGTGTAATGATATTGATATGTGGTTGTCCATTGAATATTTTTGTAACCTCATCTACAATACTGATGTTAATATACCACATGTTTTCTCATTGTATCTTTTCAATTTTATAGGTATTAATGGAACTTCTTGTTAGGGATAGACACGAGCGAGACGCAGCGGAACACACTATCACACACGCACACGAAAGTAATAACAATCGAACACGAGAGATTTAACGTGGTTCAGTCAGTGTGACCTACGTCCACGGGCTGCAACTAGGTATTTTCTTATTAGCTCAGAACAGTACAGGAGATTACAATACATGATGCGATATATATAAAAGAAAATTAGGGCAAACTAGGAACCAGGATGGGCCTCTAATAATTAAACCGGCCCAAAGGCCTTCACACCCAACAATCTCCCACTTGAAGGCCTTGCGATAAACTCCAGCCCGCCATCCAAGCTTATACATCCACAGTCATCCAGTAAACCAGTAATCTCCAATCAGACAAGTCTTCCAAGCTTCCAGTTCCCGAGAACAAGCCAAGACTTCAGTTAATATCACCTAGTTGCAGCGGCCCCCCATCATCAAGTACCAGAAGGGCCAGTTGAAGCTCCATCGAGCTCCAACTCAGTCGTGACTAAACCTGTCAACGACACATCCTCTGTCTCAACCGGCTTGGACACTCCACCGGATCCAGAGATACACCGAGGACCACATACACTCTCCAAACTCAGCAAACAATCACCAGGAGAGAATTCTTCAGCTTTAGTCTTCGAAACCCAACGACTCTTCGTAACTGTACCCGGAACATGTCTCATGCTCCCACTGTCACCGAATCCCCTGAATGGTTTAGACTTTCTAGCTCGTTCAGCTAACATCTCTGCTCCAGACTTCACGTTTGCAAAATGAACTCTCTTAGCACCAGATTTAGCGAACCCGATTTTGTTATGCTTAACCGGGACGGTCATACATCCCTCAGCAGGTACCTCAACCATATATAATGACCCACGCTTCATACCACGAGCAATTACCAGATTACCATTGACCACCCTCCATTTGCCACTACCAAACCTAACTTCAAGTCCTTGTTCATCCAGCTGACCAACAGAAATCAGTTTCTTCTTCAGCCCCGGAATAACCCTGACATTTTTTAGATTCCATGTAGTTCCCAATGAAGTGACCAAATCAATATCCCCCATGCCCGTTACCTGAAGCACCTCGTCATTTGCCAATCGTACCTTTCCAAAATCGCCTTCTTTCAGATTCACCATCGTTTCCCCGTTGTCCATAGCGTGAAACGAAGCACCTGAATCCATGACCCAAGAGTCTACACAGTTTTCCACACTTAGTATCAACGCCTCATCCTCAGAGACATCCCCAGAAACTGAATTCAGATCTTTCTTCTGTGGACATTGACTCTTCACATGCCCCACCTCGTTGCAACTCCAACACCTCACATTCTTCCGAGTTCTAGACGAACTCCTACCCCGACTCCCACTGCTTCTGTTGCTTTCCCGACCTCTACCAACATTTAGTAACCCACTATTTGATGATTCACCCGAATTCCTTCTTCTGACATCCTCACCCAGAATGAGATCTCGAATACCTTCAAAAGTGAAACCAGTTGTCCCCGCAGAACTTGAAATTGCAGTCACAGTTCCAGACCAACTGTCAGGCAGAGACGACAACAGCAGTAAAGCCTGAACCTCATCCTCAAACTTAATCCCAACTGATACAAGTCTTGCTAAGATTGAATTAAGGTTGTTGATGTGAGCAGTTACTGAGCTTCCTTCAGTCATCCTCGTGTTCACAAGCTCTCGAATTAGGAATACTTTATTTGCAGCTGACGGCTTCTCATACATATTTGAAAGCGCGTTCATCATACCATATGCAGTAGTTTCCTTCATGATATTGAACGCCACACTTTTAGTAAGTGCCAATGTAATAACCGCCCTTGCCTTTTTATCTTTCAATTCCCAGTCAGCTTGTTCTATCTTCGCAGGCTTATCCTTTACCATAACCATGTCTAGATCCTTTTGACACAACAGAGCTTCTACTTGCATCTTCCACCAACTGAAATCGGTCCCATTGAACTTCTCAATCTGAACCTTCCCGTCTTCGGCCATAACAAACGAGAGACAAACAGTTGATAATCACTGTCAAAAAAAATCCAGACAAACACGGCCAAAACCCGATCCTCCCGTCAACAAATACCCAACCGCAAAAGCAAATCAAATCCGAACACCCCGAATAATAACCGAAACTTGAACACCCAAACCCGAAGAACAACCCAATCAAAACTCTAATCAGAAAAACAGAAACGAGTGAACCTGTCTCTCCTGATCGCGTTTGAGAAAAAATGATTGTAGACAGACGTTCCCAATCGGTTACTATCGAGCTTCTGCTATGATGAATCCAAAAGATTCTTCACGGGCGACCAAAAAGAAAAGGATATCTAATTCTCGAACAAGACCCAATAAATTCAACCGGTCCCACAGCCTTTTTCTTTGACCAACGAATAAATGTAAAAATAAAGAAGATTTCTTTCTGCAACTTTCGTGACCAGAAAAGAATTCCAAGCCAAGATAATTTGGCTGGCCCCCACCTTTTTATTAAAGGATATAAATCCTTCACATAAACAATTCGAATCACAAAGAAAAAAAAATCGAGTAAGATAACTGACCAGCCTTCAAACAATAATCTGTAAGCCTTCAAACGAATAATCAGCAATCGTTCAGTGCATCCGGTGTGATAGAACCTCGGCTCTAGATACCACTTGTTAGGGATCGACACGAGCGAGACGCAGCGGAACACACTATCACACACGCACACGAAAGCAATAACAATCGAACACGAGAGATTTAACGTGGTTCGGTCAGTGTGACCTACGTCCACGGGCTGCAACTAGGTATTTTCTTATTAGCTCAGAACAGTACAGGAGATTACAATACAATGAGCGCGATATATATAAAAGAAAATTAGGGCAAACTAGGAACCAGGATGGGCCCCTAATAATTAAACCGGCCCAAAGGCCTTCACACCCAACACTTCTCTTCAATGTCATATATAAGAACACAATCTATGGTTAGATCTCTCACTTATCTTCAGAAAATATGATTTTATTTATTCTTTACAAAGGCAGTTCTGTATCACACTACCAATCACTCTGCAACAAATAAAGAAAATGTTAATCCATCACCTAAATTTGAATGGCAGTATGAATAAAAAAAGCACATTCTTAGCACTCATCTTATCATAATGTGGCACCCTTGGATACAAAGTGGGCTTGCAATCATATAATTAAAGCCACGTTCTGTTTTTCTGCTAACTCCTCATATAATTGAAGACATTTCAATCTATTTGACTACAGCAGGAAATGGAAATCTGATCTCATGAGAGTTATTGTTGGATATTTCATTGGTGTTTCTTGTCCATCATTTTCTCTTATAAAGGTAACTTTCTAATCTTGGATATACTTTGACTACCAATTTGGGCTTATGTTGTCTATGTACAAGAAGCTGGTGTGAAAGCTTTTTAATGGATCTTCGAGTTCTTTAATACTGTCGACTATGATTAATTTGGTTTCCCAGCAGGTCACAAAGGGGCTGATCGTAGGGCTTTGGTCCATTTATGAATTGCTGCTGACTAATAGCTGCATAGGAAATCAAACAAGGAGGGACTGGGCTGCTTATTATTCATGTTGAACTACTAATTTACGTAGTGAAACTACAGATTTATGTAGTTGCTAATTTTCTATTGATCTGATTTTTAATTTGCTATAGACAGTCATATTGGTTAGTGGAGAAGCTTGTGCAGAATGGTGCTATAGACTGTCACAACTAGGCGAATGTATATTCGGTTTGAATCTGTTAAGAAGTCCAGGTTAGTTTCTCTTTTGTAAATGTTGTTGGAGCCTGACATTGTTACAGGATACAAGAAGCTTATAATAGGTTTGTGTTTTAAACATGCTTCAACTTCTCAAGTCACCTACCCAATTATAAAATTGTTTTGTTTGTTGTGTTTCATATTTGCTGGTACTAGTTACTTAATACCCATCACCTGCTTATGAACTTATGTGGTAATTAAGATCTGCTCTTTCTTCTGCGGGTAATCATAGTTTTTTATAGGGATTCAAAGGAAGAGATAGTGTACCCAAATGATCATATAAACATTAAGGAGCGGAAAAAGTTAAAGGTTGATAGGACCAATGCATGTCTTGTTTTATTTGAAGTGTCGTATTTGTAGATAACTTACATTAGAAAATTTGTCTATTTGTATTAAAACTGAAAACTTATGTATGGATCTTGAATTATTATTGTTAATATCATTTGGTTTTTATGTTTTTTTATGTTTATTGTCGTTTTTATTTTACAAAAATAATAAAAATAAAATCTCTAATTACACGAAATGGTCACGCTTGCAGTTATTAATGTGTGACTATATGATAGAAATGGCCACATATATGATAAATTAATGTGACTATATGATAGAAACGGCCACGTTTTTTTTTTGTTATAAATATGTGGCCATTGTTTACCTTTAGCCACGCTTTTCAGATGGAATGCTTGATTCCAACAACCTTTTAGCCACGTTTAAAGAAAATTCATGTGGCCGTTGCTACCCTTTAGCCACGCATATAAAAAACTCATGTGGCCGTTGCTACCTTTTAGCCACACATTTCAGATGAAATGCTTGATTCCAACAACCTTTTGCCACGTTTTTTTAAAATATGTGGTCGTTGCCTCATTTTAGCCACACTTTTCAGATGGAATGCTTAATTCCAGCAACCTTTTGCCACGTTCTTTAAAAATAAGCGTGGCTATAACAAACTTTTTAGCAAATTCATGTGGTCGTTGCTACCCTTTAGCCACGCTTATAGAAAATTCATGTGGCCGTTGCTACCTTTTAGCCACGCTTATAGAAAATTCATGTGGCCGTTGCTACCTTTTAGCCACACATTTCAGATGGAATGCCTAATTTCAACAAAAATATTGATACCTTTAGCCACGTTTTTTAGTTGCTACAGCCACTAATCTTCAAGTGTGGTCGTATGGTACCTACGGTGACGGGACCTTTGGTCACGATTGAAATGAAAAAAAAAGTGTGGCCAAAGGGTTTTAGCCACGTTTTTTTCAGTGGCTAAAGCCTATTTTTGACGTAGTGTTGGTAAATTACACAAGACCCATTATTGCTACTTGCTGATATTGTTTATCTAGAATTGCTGTGCACCCGAATGTGAGTTTCACGGCCCCATTTTATTGTTTTAAATCTTGTTGGGGGAGAATAACATGCATGATTTACACAATTGAGATAATTAGAATTTTATATATCACTTGAAGTACTTGTAGCACACTGATACAACAAAGTCCTTCTTATGGTACCGTTAGTATTAATGACGATAGCGGGAGATATATTGTAGTACTACTGGTTTGACAAACCCCACCCGGGTCAGTCGCGCTGACATGATTGGATATCGAACGGGTGTTATATTCGTCCTAAACACAACAAGGCAAACTATAAACAACTGTTAGCTTCGTTGACCATCAACGTGCGAAGTTTTATGAATATAGCCTAGCTAGATATTTGATATATATTAGTGAATATGCTCTTACAACTTTACTGTTGTTGAACATTCAATCTTAAACTCAACTTGACTGTTTTTGAACAGTCAATCTTAAACTCAACTTGACTGTTGTTAAACAGTCAATCTTAAACTCAACTTGAACTGTTGTTGAACAGTTAATCTTAAACTCAACTTGAACTGTTGTTGAACAGTCAATCTTAAACTCAACATGAACTGTTTTTGAACTGATAAACCTGTGAACTCACCAACCTTTGTGTTGACACTTTTTAGCATGTTATTTCTCAGGTTGCGGATGTTCGAGTATCACGAGTACGCATGCATGAGACTTTGAAAGACTTTTAGAGTCTTTGAACAAGCCACGTCACATTGGGTGATGATGCTTTACATAAATACTATAATTGTCTTTACGCTTCTTCATTTGTAAAACTCAGTTGTAATTATATTTTAATGAAATATAAAACCTTTTTATTAATTATTGGTCGTTTGGTGTAACTAATGGACGGCGATCCTGGTTTCTCACGCTCCCTGCAGTGGTATTCCGCGCGTGGATTTTTGGGGGTGTGACAAAAGTTCTGTAGGCAAAGCCACCATGAGAAGCTCAAATGCACTTTCATTCCGATCATAGTATTATCTTTCTTCAGAAGTAAAATATATTTTCTCCTTGTAATGTCCATAAGTAGGAGCTGGATATGTATATTTATTTATAATCAGTATCCATAAAGTTTTATCCAACATCAATACATTCTTTAAAACTTGCTGCCCAACTACGATAATCCTCAAGTTTTACCAACTTCGGTACATTCTGACAATGACGAGCAATAAATGCATCAATTTCATACATTTTGAAAATTTATTATTGGGTATCGTAAACTTGAAATGCAAAAACAGAGGCCTTAGAAGTGGAATTTGGTGATCGAAACGAATGACACTAGGCATAAGGCGAGTGATAGTGTAGATCTTGTCGAGATGGTCGTTTTGGCTGGTAATAGGACCCGTAACTCGTAACAGAACTCAAGTTACGCCTGTTTTAGTAAAACCCAAAATTTTGTGCCAGCGAACCGAAAACTATCAATCTTTCATGAACCCAAACCAGGAAAGTCAGCCAAAAAGTCAACAAACTGAAAACCCTTGGGCGAACCAAAAACCTTAGCGAACCAAAATTAGTAGCGAACCGACAATCTTGAACGAACCGTTGGTTCGGCGGAGTAACTGTAACAACCACATACCAAACTTAAAGATTGTCTGGACGAACCAACGATAAACGAACCAAAATCCTTTGTATCTTCAATGAACGAACCGGAATTCACGAACCAGCATATGAAGATTCAAACGACGAACCAAGATATTCATCGAACGAACCAGAACACTCAACCGACGAATCGGACTATATATCTCTTTTTGACGAAATTGAAGGATTTGGATTGTAATTTGTAGTAGTCAAGTAGTAAAACACTAAAAGAATGTTTTAGAAGGACTTTTGAAACCAGAAACTCAGAAAATTGATGGAATTTGATGAAAACCCACTTTCTCTCTCTAAAAAATCTCAAAATTGATCAATTAAGAACCAGTAGAACAACTTGGATTTGCTCTGATACCACTTCTAAGTTCCTGGAAGGATCTTACTACTGGTTTGATGATCAATATCAGTAACACGAGATGTAAATATAAGATTTTTGCATTGAAATCACCAAGACTCTTTACAAGACTCTGAAATAGAAGCTCTCACATAATCAGCAATCACCTAGACGCTCTAAGACATGTATGACATATGTTATGAACAAATAAACAAGTCAACCTATTTATAGGCTGACTGGACAACGAATCAAGCTGCCAACGAACCATTGGTTCGTGGCTCATGAACTATTGGTTCGTGACTGGGTTCGTTCAGTTGCTAACTCACATTCTCGCCCTAATCTAGATACAACACACGATACACATATTTATGTCTAACATCTTCTCAAGTCCTTAGGAGAGATAACAAGCACGTTAGGATCATGACTTAGTAGTGGTCTGCATGGTTTGTATAAACTAACTTAACATTTTGTCGCCTTGGGCGCTTAACATTTAAACTATGGTTTATCTCATTCACTTCCGCAAACATTGAAAACTTTGTTAGAACTCTTGGACTATAAAACTTGGGTTTTCGAATACTTCAACTTGCATATAATATGTTTGGTGCTAAGACCGAAAAGTCAAAAAATATCATTTTCTCGATATTTGTCGAATACGCGGTATTTTCCTATTTTCTCAGAAAATAATATATTTTCACAAAAATAAACATATGTTCATGTTAATACCTCAGAAATATATATCAATATATTTATGTTTTTGAAATGGCGTTTTTAAGGGTAACAGTGTCGGTTTTATCGGTTTCGTCCCTGCGACTCGTTTTATGACGTTTTAGTTTCCAAAACAATTGGTAAACATTTATAAATGTATTTTAAGTCTTAAAACACTTCAAACACCAATTTTAGCTTGTAAAAATATATCTAACCAAAATTTGGGTGTTTGGGCTCCAAAAGTGTCAGTTTTTATACCGGTTTTTTTTTCCATTTCAAGTCTTTTCTCTTTGTAATACTTTTGTATAAGTTTAGTGACAAAAATAGGGTCTAAACTTTCTTCTTTAAACTTAGTTATAACCTGAGCTAAAGCAAATCCATGTTTGAGCTCAAAATTAGGGTTTTGTAAGTGTTGTTTTGGTGTTCTAAAGCCTTTAAACTCATTTTTAATCGAAGTTCTTTTACAAATATTATAGGAAACTTGTCTAAATTAGTTTTCAAGTGTCTATAACAAGTCATATTCCGAGTTTCAAATTTTGACCAACAAATACCAAGTTCGTAACCATAATAACCATAGATTTTGAGATTTAACACATTGTAAGTAAAGTACTTCCATGGATCTAATTAATAAGCATGTTTTATGAAGTAAATCAGTAGTAGCATCATGGATCTATCAAATACACATGAATATACAAGTTGTATAAAACAAAGTATGTGATTTTTGTGAGTCTTAAATGTTGATCCACCAAGAATCATCAAGACTTTCCAAGATTGTGACATAGAATCCAAAATAATAGTGAATCAAGTGCTAGATTATGAAAATGAACAAGAAAAGAGAAGAAATCCATCACAATGATTGAAAACGATGGAATGAAATTGATTTTGTTGTTTTGCTTCCTTGGTTTAGCTCCTAACTCACTTTTTGGGGCTTGAATCTTCAATAAATGAGGAGTTTGTGTTGATTTTCTAGAGAGAGAAAGAGTAACCGGTTTGTGGAGGTAGAGATAGAGAAAAGAGAGTTGTGTTCTAGGGTTAGAAATGAGGATGATCTGAAGAAAACAAGTTTAAATCACATATAAATTTGTAGTTATAACTTGATTAGATGAAATTCTTGATGAAATTTGATGTATGATGATGGGCTCGAGGTGATTCCACCTAAACATGCTAAAATGGTAGGTTGGAATGTTTAAAGGAATGAATCACATGTATGAATGATAATATGCACACTAGGTGTTCGATGAAATGCAGTGTTTTCACGACCAGACCGGACCCGGCCGGTCGGATCGGAATCTGGTGTCTTCAACGGTCCGGTTACGTATATAAGAACCGCTTTGAAAATAACCAGCTGGTTCTGGCTGATCTGCGGTCGAACCGGTGACCGAAAACAACGAACGAACCAGAAAACGAGCAAACATATGCAACCACAACCATAAAATGGAAGAAAAGTAAACTCCGGTTACACCAGATCTAGAAACGTGGTGGTCGCTGGTGGTAGTAAGTAGTGACGGCTGTGTGCAACAGTGGCTCTGGTTGGTGGTTGTCTCTGAGCGATGACAACTCTTTGGGATTAAATCTATTTAGACTTTAATAAATATTACAGAGGTGGGAAATAATTTCGATATAGAGACGGACAGAAAGGAACGACAAAGTTGGTAGGTCAAGAACAAAAAAGTTGCAGGTTTGGTTACATCAAATCTCATATAAAGGATATAGGGTTTTAAAAAAGTTCATTTCTACCCCCAAAGTATACCACTAGTACTATTTAATCCTTTATGTTTTCAATATAATTATATACTTTAAGTTGGTTCATATACATCAATTATTATTATTAAAAGATAAATACTTAATTTATAATGTCATCCGGTTCTTGAATCCTGTCCGACTGGTCCGACCAGTGAACCGGTAAGACGTCCAGCTCGCTCTCCGATCCGGTTCTGAAAACATTGATGAAATTCCTGCAAAAGCTTTGATGTTTAGAATATGACCTAAAGTGCTAGAATTTAGGTTGTATGCATATAGAGGATGTTATTTTTGACTGTATGAACCAACATAGGTGAAATCATTTTCAAATGCTTATTAAGTTGGTTGTGTGAAAACTTGACTATGTGCAATATTAGATCCATGGTAATGGGTAATTATGTATTTGGCATTAGTCATGAAAGGTCCTAACTTGATTAGTGACTGAATAGGCTCTCAAGGTGATCAAGAGGATAACCAAGGAAAAGCAAGTGGTGGAGGTTCTAGCTCACGAGGTAACTCATTACTGTTGAATTGTGCACATATATAAATATGTATAACGTTCAATTGAGAGTTGGATCAACTCACTAATGTCATAGTAGTGATTACTGATGAAATGGTTCATAGGGACCTTAGTATGATGTTTTGTGTTACAAATGGGCCAAATGATTCATAGGAACCATGTTAAACCAAATGACAGAAGTTGACTATAAATGGTTTGTAGGAACCATAAAAATAGTCAAGCATGGCTACAATGGAGGAATATGGTTCAAGGAAACCATTACCATGTGCCATGTGATAAGTGATCGCAAATGGTTCATAGGAACCATGAATCATGAGAAATATGAATTGGGTTAATGGGTAATGTATGAAGTACCCGGGTTAAAGAACCCATATTAATGGGTCAAACACGTTAAATGACTCCAAGGAGTTAAAGTTGTGAACTTGTCACTTTGTAATATTACATAGTGATGTAAAGCATTTAATTTTATTGGTAATAAGATGAAATAGCCATTTTGTGTGCAAATTGAGCTCACAACTTGATGGTGAGGCATAATGGGTCAAATGGGTTGGAATTTGACCAATAATGCTAACCGGGCTTTATTATCTCCTAAACCGAAAGGGATGTTTAGAATTTGATGAAATAACATGTTTTGAAGTGTTATGTAGTGTTTTAGAAGTGGGAAAACGGTTTCATGTGAAATTTTGAGCTATGTGGAAAAGTTGTGAAAATTGGCCAAAATTTGGCTAAGTATGGGATCTAGCCGAATTAGCGTGATCCCTGGAAATTTCGCTCCAAGCGTATCGCTTGGAGCAAGACTCTCTGTAGGCGATACGCCTAACTCTTCAAGCGTATCGCTTGGAGAGAAGATTGTTCCAAATGATACGCTTGGGGAGTAAATTCTGAATTTTTTGTTTTTCTTCATAATTCAATATTGTTACTTGTATTATGGCACAGAAACTCACATGTGAAGTGGGTAATGTGTAGGTGAAGGAAAAGTGTAACCTGGATACATTTAAAACTGGATGATGACTGATCACTCGAAGACAGGATTTCCCATGGTTTCTTTTGTTAAATTTTGTTTTGATGAACCATAGTAACAACGTTAGTCTAATGAAACTAAGGAACAATGTCTTTTTGTAAATCTATGTATAACATAGTTAGAAAGAAAATTTCCCGGGACTAGTTTCCCTGTTAACGAAACGTAAAATTTTGTCCTTAAATGAATGTGGGTCTTACATCAAGTGTTTAGGCTTTTTAATGGGTTTGGCATTGAGTCTCTGAGGGTTCGGTTAACACAAAATCGTTGAGGTCGGTTATTGGCTCCTAGCCGTGAACAAGGGGGAGAGAGGGAAACATGAGATGGTTAGTTCAAGTTTGAGTTGGTTTGGATGGTTCTTGTTCGGTTTTTTAGGAGGGAAAAGAGAAGAGATCGCTTGATTGGAATTTGTGCTTAAGGTTTGTTTATCCATTGGTTAATGTGGTTTGTGTACTAAGGGGAACATAATTTTTGGTAATGATGGTGATTTGGGAGGTCATGCAAGTAACTCTAGATAGCTAGGATTTGATTAACATTAAAATATTGAGTTGTTAGAAGATAGATAGGAAATAGAAAGGAGGTGGTGGTGATCGGTTGGAAACCGATGAGGATGAAGGATTGGGATTTGGGTGGTGGTGATTGCATGCAAAGGTGGAGAGGGGATCGAAATCGGGTCGGGTGCATGCGAAGGTCGTTGGGTTGGATATGGTGATAAACGGATTATGAGTGATAAACAATTAAGTATCGGACAAATGATATGAACGTGAATGATAATCTTGGTGATTTAACGTGTCTAAAAAGTGTACACGTGAACGAGTTAAATAAAAACGCTAAAAGTTTGCGTTAAGTAATATTTAACGATAAAAGATTTTAATAATGCATGTAATAGTTAAACATCTAAAATCGTAAAAGTTGATAATAAAATACGTCCACTTGACAAGTTTGCATGTATTAACTAATCATACTACAAAGATGACGAGAAAATATAAAAATTCTTTTATATTTCCTGTTGTTGAAATTCCTTTTATGAAATTTGAAGTTACATTTCTAATAACGGATAATTATCAAATATTTTCATGAGGTTACGTCAAGACTTATAATAGATTTCAATGAAATGATACTTAAGCTAAATGTAAACCTAAGCTAAACGCACAAATAACAACTAAATAGACCGTCAAAGATAGAATGTTGACCTGGATACGTTCGGTTTGTCACACCAAAGCAGCTTCCGAAGTTCATAAATAAGTACCTAATCACATAAGGTAGCCCAAATTACTTAACTGACATCAATCCTAGCCCAGGCATCCATACCCTTATGCGACATGTACCCAACCGCTAATCTCGTTGAAATACTCATAAGAGTTTTACCCCCAATAACTGAGTCAACTGACATACTTGCATATTCAAGTTTACTTAGGTCAAACAGTGAGTTGACATGTCCAGAACAACAACTTAACAAAACATTCATATTCTGTCAACAGTTGGATGCAGACCATCTGGGTCATCCATAACCCAAACAAAGATCCATATTATACATAAACATATCTGGTCAACCTTGGTCAATGTGGACCATCTATTGCTTCCTGCTAGGGGTGTAAACGAGACAAGCCGAACTCGATCTCGTCTAGGCTCGAGCTCGGCTCATTTGAACCTAAAAGAGCGTGAGCTCGAGCACAACTCGATTCGAGCTTTATTTCTGAAGCTCGAGCTCCGCTCATGGAGAATTATTTAAGCTCGAGCTCGACTCGTTTATAATTAATATCTATTTTTTTATATATTATTATAATTAAATTTGTATATATTTAGATTATTCTTTTTATATAGAAAATAATACATATTATTTACTTATTTTATCATAATTTTATATATAATAATAATTACTTTTTAAAAAAATGTTTAATAAATTAAATAAAAATTATATAAATAAAAGGATCGTTAACTAGCTCGAGCTCGCTACGTAAAGCTTGGGCTCGAGCTCGTTTAGTAAACGAGCCTTATTTCAAAACTTGAGTTCCGCTCGAGCTCGTTAAGGCTCGACTCATTTCGAGCTTTTTATCGATTATATCTCGAGTATTTCACAAACAACTTGGCTCGTTTACACCATTACTAGACGTATATTTTCCTTAATAGACGACCAAACCAAACATGTGGACTGCCTACTTTTTCTAACCCACGATCCCACACGATAACTGACGTGTTTTGCATTCATGTTGCATTCATTGTTATCAAGTTACATTATTATTTTTGGATTAATACATAGAGAGAGGTTCAAATGAGAAGTTTGTTTTGGGTAAGAAGGATAAAAAGAAATTTCAGCCATTGGATCTTGATCTAATAAAAAAGGAATGAGAGGTATTTTAGTCTTAGCCACTTTTGTTGACTTTTTATCTACTTTCCTCATTTTCTTTAAACATTCATAACTTTCACATACGACATTATTTTTAAAAAAAAATTACACCATAAAAACGAGCATTTTTTATCTTTAAAACGCATATAGTGTTGCTATATAAAAAATGAAAAAACAAAATTACTCTTTCGATTTTTGACATAGGTCATTGTGTCATTGTGTCAAAATGTTCAGATCATTGTGTCATTGTGTCGTCGTGTCAAAAGTATATATAGTGTTGCTATATATAAAATTAAATACTCTTTCGGTTTTTGGCACAATATGAAACAATGATCTGAACATTTTGACACATCATTGTGTCTGTTAAAATGTTCAGATCATTGTGTCATTGTGTCGTCGTGTCAAAAGTATATATGGTGTTGCTATATATAAAATTCTATGCAGTTAATACGGTAAAAATTCGAAATACGGTCGAGGACCGATATACAGAATATCGGTTATCTCGGTAAAATATCGGTGGGATATCGGTCATTTTAATATGTAGCTATATACATTATTAAATATATATATATATATATATATATATATATATATATATATAATAGTTAAACATAATAAATATTAAATATTGTTGAACATACTCAAATCTCAACCATCTATTATCGTGGTGTTCACACACACACAAAATTATATTATATTTAATATGTGTGGTGTGAACACAATCACACACCCTAATACAGTCACCTTAAAACAATCGGAGATCTGAAGCGATGAATGCTCCAATTTCAATCAGAGATTCGGAGCGACAATCAGAGATTCGGAGCGACAAAGGCTTAAATCGAATATTCAAGGCTTCAATAGTGGATTTGAGCCCTCAGTCCGAGATTCCGATGTCAACAAAACGGTCAGCGACGAACTTCCACCTCACGATCAAGCCTTCTGTCAGAGATTCAAGCCTTCAATCGGAGATTCAAGCGCAGTAAAGACATACGATGGCAGCACCGACCCAGAGGACCACTTACACGCCTTCAAATCGGCTACAAGTATAGAAAAGTGGTCCATTCCCGTGTGGTGCAAGATGTTTGTACAGACCCTCTCGGGCCCAGCTACACTCTGGTTCAACTCTCTCCCTGATGGCTCGATCGACAGCTATGCCCAGCTGAAACAATTATTTTCCAAACACTTTGGCCAGTAGAAGAAGTGCACAAAAGACCCCATCGAGCTACACAATATCCGACAGGGAGACCAGGAGTCCCTCCGAGCCTTCCTTGAAAGGTACAAAACCGAATCTCTGACAATCGGCCACGCCGATGAAAGACAGAAAATTTCCGCCTTTATCCATGGCTTAAGGACGAGGCAATTGATTAAGGAGATGAGTGCCAGAGTTCCTGCGACGATCCAGGAAGCTTTCGACCAAACCGAAGCCTTCATCCGAGGTGAGGAGGCAGCACAACTCCGAGACAAATCGTCTATCGGACAACAAAGGTCACAAGGTCGACCACAGCATAACAGGGACTCCCGCCGACCCTGGCAGTCGGGGGGAGACAGAGGAAGCCGAGATGATCGTCGACACTCCGGTTTTACACCTTACGAACGACCGTCTCCCTCTAGCCAGAGGCACGATAAAAGGGACTACCCCAACCTCACAAAAACTCCTAGGGAAATTTTGCAAACAGAAGATGCCAGTCGACAATTTGGCAAACCACGAACAATGGGCTCCAATACAACCAACCGAAATATGGCCAAATATTGTGATTTCCACCTTGACAGAGGTCATGATACACCGACGAGTGTCATCAGTTGAAGAAGGAGATCAGTCATGCAGTAAACACAGGGCAGCTGGCACACCTGTTGAAAGAAATCAAGGAACAAAAGAACAAGAAAGAGAAGAAAAATGACAATGCCCCAATCCTAATGACACACACTTCTCGCAGCAAAAGACCGAAGCTCAGAAGAGAAAGTTGGGCCAACAAGCCAATCTCCTTCCCAGCACTAGACACGGCTGTGCCGACACTCAGCCCCATGGTCATCATCGCCAATGTGGCAGACCACGACATTCATAGAACATACATTGATGGGGGGAGTGCTTCAGACATCATGTATAAGGCATGTTTCTCCAAACTGCCGGCTCACATACAACAACACCTCCAACCATCGAAAACATCGTTGGTCGGCTTCAGCGGAGACATGGTCTTCCCCGAAGGAGAAATCACACTGCCGGTAACCCTATCTGACGGATCGTACACAAGAACCGAGGAAGTGACCTTTCTCGTGGTCGACCGACCCTCACGGTACAATATCCTTTTCGGTCGACCAACGATCTACCAGTTCGGCTGCGTTGTCTCTACAGCGCATGGGCTAATGAAGTTCCTAACCAGAGAGGGCATAGCAACTGTCCGATCCACCCGATCCGAGTCCAACCTTACAGCCGATGTCACAGAGGAAGCAGCTCAGAACAAGTGGAAAGTCAATGAGGAATACCCAGACCAACTGGTCACCATCGGTCCCGAGCTATCTAATCCGACACGCGAGAAGTTATACAACTTGATACGCAACAGCACAGATGTGTTCGCTTGGACGCCGGCTGACATGACAGGGGTACCAAGAGAAATCACTGAACACCTTCTGAAAGTCGACCCAAAACAGCGACCGGTGGCCCAAGCAAAAAGAGGCATGGCTCGAGACCGAAGCAAAGCAGTATGTGAAGAAGTGACAAAGCTAGTTAAGGCAGGGATCTTGCGAGAGGTTAAGTGGCACACCTGGATCGCCAACCCAGTCATGGTCGCCAAATCCGATGGCTCATGGAGAATGTGTGTCGACTTCACCAACCTCAACAACGCATGCCCGAAAGACTGCTATCCCCTGCCGGCCATAGATGCAAAAGTAGATGCCCTATCGGGCTACACATACAAGTGTTTCCTCGACGCTTACAAAGGCTACCACCAGATCAAGATGGCTCGGCAAGACGAGGAAAAAACAGCCTTCCACACAGACAAGGGCATTTTCTGCTACCGAAAGATGCCCTTCGGCTTGAAAAATGTCGGGGCCACTTACCAAAGATTGATCGACCAAGTCTTCGACCCGCAAATTGGCCGAAACATGGAGGCCTACGTCGACGACTTAGTCATCAAAAGCGGGACAGAGGAAACAATGATCGGAGACATTGAAGAGACATTCGGTCGACTCAGAGCTGTTAACATGAAGCTCAATCCGGCCAAATGCTCTTTCGGAATGAAGCAAGGCAAATTCTTGGGACACATAGTCACCGACCAAAACATCATGGCTAATCCTGAAAAAATAAAAGCCATAATGCAAATGAAGGCACCACAGTGTCTGAAAGAGCTCCAGTGCTTGAATGGTCGACTAGCTGCCCTCCATCGCTTCATCTCCAAATTGGCAGAAAAGTCGATGCCCTTCTACCGAACCTTGAAACAAGTATCTGACAAAAAACAGTTCCTTTGGACCGAAGAAGCCGATAAAGCGTTCCTAGAGCTGAAACAGAGCCTCACAGCTCTCACACCAGTCACTGCGCCAGCAACAGGAGAGGAAGTGATCCTTTACCTCTCTGTCGGCGCCGAGGCCATAAGCTCGGTCCTATGCACCGAGTGAGCCGATCAGCAAATTCCGGTCTATTTCGTGAGTAGAGCAATGAAGGACCCTGAAACCAGGTACACCAAAATTGAAAAATTATTATTAGCTCTAATCCACACTGCCCGGCGCCTACGCCGATACTTTCAGGCTTACAGGATCACAGTGCTCACAAATTACCCCCTCCGGGAGGTAATTCAAAGACCAGAAACATCAGGCCGATTCACAAAATGGGCTATCGAACTCAGCGAACACGAATTACACTTCAAGCCACGAACAGCGATCAAAGGGCAAGTGTTGGCTGAATTTATAATAGAATTGCAAGTCGGCCCCAGCACCGACAAACCGGCAGTCGAAGATTACCTGTTCGAACTTAAAATCTATGTGACTGACGCCATCAAATCTGTTTACCGAAGCATTCGACTGAAGAATCCATGTGAATTGATTCAGAGACGCGGGTTGTGATGCTCGAGGCTTGCAAGGTTGGACCGAAGACCATTTTATGGAAAAGTCAACCGTTCGGGTCAACGGTCAACGTAAAAGTCAACGGTAGATCGGTTCGAGCGAGTCAAGCTTCGGATTAATTAAATCAACTTTGATTTAATTAATATTTATGTTTATTTGACTTTCTTGTAATTTTGTTCATTTATGTTTCTGTTGTTAGTCACCCTCACTATATATATAGTGAGGGTGCCCATTACAAGAAAGAGTCTCTGAATGTGGAGATGATGATTTTCTTGTAGAGTGTGAAATTTCCATTCTAGTGAGAGAGAGTGAGTCATGGATTTCCATTAGAGAGTGTTTGTCATGATTTCTTGATTGTAAGCATTCGATTAATGAAATCATTCGACTGATTCATCATCTTTCTTATGTTTGATTATCTTTGATTCTTCTCATCTTCATCTTCATCTCATATTTTTGAGTTTTTCGATTCTGATCCTATGTTCTAGCTCAAGATCAGGATTCTTGATGTGAAAATTGGTCCTGACAAATGGTATCAGAGCGGGTAACCGATCAGATTTCGTCTCACGATGAATCTGGTCACTCGAATCTGGATTTTGAGCTTGAATATGGTGAAGATTTGAAAACTCATCTTTTGAGACTTTTTCTCATTTTTCTTG
Organism: Deinandra increscens subsp. villosa; assembly: GCA_039602395.1. Classification (NCBI taxonomy): domain Eukaryota; kingdom Viridiplantae; phylum Streptophyta; class Magnoliopsida; order Asterales; family Asteraceae; genus Deinandra; species Deinandra increscens. The sequence goes on along the minus strand of JBCNJP010000006.1, from coordinate 764,524 downwards.
TTTCTGGATGGATTCTGATGATATGGATGCTTGATTCGTGTTTGGGAGTTCATCTAGATGCATTTTTATGTTCATCTTGTTCAAATCAGTTGAAAAAATTGGAGATCCGAGCAGATTTTCGAAGCTGTTAGAGTTTTCCCGTTTTTAGGGTTTTTGAAGAATTTTGGGATTGATTCTTAGTTTTCTGGGCGATTCTTCATGTTTTCTGATGAAGTGAGGTATGATTCTCAGTGGAAAACGCATTCTGGATCCATTGGAAGCATCCATTTCGTCTGAATCTCAACCGTTTGGTCAGATCTGGAAAAACACACACTAGTGTGTGTTTCATGGTGTTCTTCGTGTTCTTGAGGATTTCCAGATTTTGAAGACTGTTTTTGATCCGATTTGCTACTGTTTATGGGTTGTTGGTGGCCACAATAGTCTCGTGCATGGTTTAGCTTCATATCTCGTGCATCATTACGGGTTTTCTTATCATTTCTGGGCAGATTCGAGTTCATCAAAGTAAGGGTTTTCTTCCTGTTCATCATTTCCAGATTTGTTCTAAGTGTTTTGAAGATTTGAAGATTGCCCTAGCGAACTTGTATTTGTTCCTAGCGAACTTGACGACGTTTAGCGAACTTAATCTGGCTTTAGCGAACTTCTCAGTTTTTAGCGGACTTGTTCTGTTTTAGCGGACTTGAACTTTGTCTTAGTGGACTTGTTTAAGTCTTAGCGGACTTGTTTAAGTCTTAGCGGACTTCAGAGGAGTCTTAGCGAACTTCTGGAAGGTTTTAGCGAACTTCTTGAGCTAGCGGACTTGTTTCTGGGTTTCTGCTCGAGATCGTTTCAGAAGCTTTTGATCGTCAAAGGTTGTAGAGAATGATCATACGAGTTCAACGAACTAAAATTCGATGGATTTCGTTCGGTATTCAGCGGAGATATGAGGAGAATACGCTTTTCCAGCAAGGGTCTCGTAATTCCGGCGAATTAGGGTTACGGTGGGGCTGCAGACAATTTCTTGAGAAGATGATGACGTGTCGCATGATCATTGGGCATTTATGTTTCTGTTGTTAGTCACCCTCACTATATATATAGTAGGAGGGTGCCCATTACAAGAAAGAGTCTCTGAATGTGGAGATGATGATTTTCTTGTAGAGTGTGAGATTTCCATTCTAGTGAGAGAGAGTGAGTCATGGATTTCCATGAGAGAGTGTTTGTCATGATTTCTTGATTGTAAGCATTCGATTAATGAAATCATTCGACTGATTCATCATCTTTCTTATGTTTGATTATCTTTGATTCTTCTCATCTTCATCTTCATCTCATATTTTTGAGTTTTTCGATTCTGATCCTATGTTCTAGCTCAAGATCAGGATTCTTGATGTGAAAATCGGTCCTGACATTACCAACCCCCACCACCAATCGATGGCACCGATTCTGGACCCTATACACAGACGGAGCCAAAAACAACGAAGGTTCGGGTGTCGGCTTGGTCCTGATCGACCCACATGGAGTCGAAGTAACATATGCCATTCGACTCGATTTCCCCAGTACAAACAATGAAGCCGAGTACGAGGCATTGTTGGCAGGGTTGCGGTTGGCAAGAAAGATGAACGTGAAAAAGCTAGCTGCACGAGTCGATTCGCTACTGGTCACAAACCAAGTAAATGGCAAGTTCGAAATCCGAGGCGAAGCAATGCAAAAGTACGCTAACAAAGTAAAGGAACTAACCTCCCAGTTCGAAGGATTTGAGATCACCCAAAACCCGAGAAGCCAGAATAAGAAAGCCGACGCGCTAAGAAAGCTTGCATCTCTCGCATTCGCCCACCTCACAAAACAGGTGCCGGTCGAAATCATCCATAGTCGGACCGACGAGATCAAGGAGGTGCTCGAAACCGACACAGTAGTCTCCAACAGTTGGATAACACCAATCCGAGACTACTTACTACAAGGCACCCTCCCTGAATCCTCACTAGAAGCAGCAAAACTGAAAGCCTAGGCTCAACAGTATACACTTCACAATGATAAGCTTTACAAGAAGTCGTACCTGCAGCCGCTGCTAACATGCCTAACACCCGAAGAGGGAAACTATGTCATAAAGGAGATTCATGAGGGAATCTGCGGCACACACTCTGGCCATCGGTCGATAGTAACCCGAATGATGACAATGGGTTATTACTGGCCTACCATGTACACCGACACCGAAAAAGAAATACGGAAGTGTCGGGGCTGTCAGATGCACGCAAGTGTACAACGCGTACCGAAGCATAACCTAATACCGGTAACGTCCCCATGGCCCTTCTACAAATGGGGCATCGACATTGTTGGACCCTTCCCAGAGGCACCAGGCCGAATCAAATTCCTCATTGTTGCGGTCGACTATTTCACCAAATGGCCAGAAGTAAAAGTTGTAGCTACCATCACCGGCAAACAAGTCATCAACTTCGTCTGGGAGCAAATAGTCTGTCGGTATGGCTTACCAGGAAAGATAGTGTCAGATAATGGAAAGCAGTTCGCTGACAATCCGTTCAAAACATGGTGCCAGGAGTTGCAGATCACACAAGTGTTCACCTCGGTCGCACACCCACAGTCGAACGGCCAGGTCGAACGGACGAACAGGTCGATCGTTTCAGGAATCAAGACTCGACTCGGTGAACAGGGGAAGAACTGGCTAAACGAATTACCAAATGTTTTATGGGCCATACGCACTACCGAACGGACCAGCCACGGGCACACTCCATACAATTTAACTTTCGGCTCCGAAGCTGTCATACCAGCCGAAATCGGTATGCCGACATACCGAACAGAGAACGTATCGTTAATCACCAATGATTCAGAGTTGCTGGTCAACTTAGCTTTAACACAAGAACGCCGAGACATGGCTGCAATCAACGAAGCAAGGTACAAAAAGCAAATGGAAAAGTATTACAATCAAAAGGTCCGGGAGATTACCTTCCGACCTGGAGATTATGTTTTCCGACACAATGAGGCAAGCCGACAAGAAAATCAAGGCAAACTAGGACCAAACTGGGAAGGTCCCTACCAAATTAGTGAGGCTCACGCCAAAGACTCTTACAAACTGGTAACCATGGAAGGAAAAGCTGTTCCCCGACACTGGAACGCAATGCAGCTCAAAAAATGTTATTTGTAAACTGAATACTCACCCTGTTCGACACGCTTATCTTAATGATATTTTAATGAAAGTCGGCACATAATTTTTTTTCATTTTATGTCTCCCTACACAAACAATTGCATCTCACTATAATTGTTCGAACCGACTGGCTAATGTTGGCTAGATTATAAGTAGATCACATTTTACATGATTTATAGACTCATATCAGTCATTTCGGTTACACACAACCATGACAAGATTTATCTAACTTCATAACAAGGCCGAAAGACCCTTGTAGCCGTCACTTTATGGATGGGCAACCGTGTCAGTCGACCACAATCAGTAACCGACCGACTCGGCATCCATCCCATAAACGACAGCCTTCGTAAGATGGTTATTCGTACCGGGCTATACAGGGAAACGCCTCGTCGTTCATCTCTCACAGCTCTTATTAGTGGGTGACCGACACGCTCCCAAATCTTCCAGTCGGCATGTTAACAACCGACACATGGAACATTGGGCATAGATCGGACCACATAGACCGAAAGACTTCGGTCGAACCTAGGTATAAAAGCGCAAAAACATGTTTTAACTATCATACATCCATAACAAGTTTAGCAAAAACATAAGACTAAATACATTCGATACCGACACGCTCGTATCACACGCAATTGAGGTCGATAGCAAAGAACATTGACGAATGTTCACTCACTATCTCACCTCTATTCAATAAACTCAAACATTGAGGTCGATAACCGACACTATACATTCACATTCGGCCATCACAAAACAAAGCCGACATGATAGATAACACACTCTCGTTCATACAAACAAAGTTATTCCTATCATTACTCATTATAAGTACTTTGAAATAAACATGGCAAACACAATGTATAAAATATGAACATCTTTCATTAATAACAAGCCGACAGGCATTACATTACAACCCAATCGGGTGAAGGAAAAACAACATAACAAAGCCCTATCTATACAGGGTCGGTACTAGAGGAAGCATTTGGCCCAACAGGAGCCGTGATCGTGCCAAAAGGTGCATCGGCTGGATAATCGACATCAGGATCGACAGCCTGAAATTCCGCCCGAGTCTTATTCAAGCACTCGGACAAGCTGTCGAGATACTTATACTTAAGCTTGGGGTAATCAGTGGCCGCCTCCTTCAGTTGCGCATCGGAGTCAGGGTTATAGTATTTACCCTCGGCTATAGGCTTCCCGGCAGCAGCATGCTCGAACCCAGCAACAAAACCCAAATGGGCCCCTCGCCTCATCACAACGCTCTGAAGCTTGCCGAGCCTCTTCTTAAAAGGTCGACTGCCAAGCAGCCGACCGACAATGAACGACGGCCCCTCCTCGACAAACCACTGTCGGTCATCACCCAAGTCCTTCGCCTGGGTCTGAGCACCCCTGTACAGATCCGAAAGCCGATCTTTTTCGATTTTCAATTTCTCAAGATCAGCAGTTAACCCCTTCACCTCGGCCGAGTGACGAGCAGTGTCATCGTCACAACGCTTCCGAAGATCACCAAGGGCAACCTCATGCTCCCTCGCCGACGCCTGGAGAGCAGCAAGAGCTTCGGCATCAGCCTGCCTCCCAGCCTTGAGATCGGCAACCTCTTTCTCTAAGGCCGAGGCCTTATTAAGATCGACATTGGCGTATGTTATTCTCAGGTTACCGATCTCTTTCTTCAACTTTCCAACTTCGGCCCTCTTGGCCGCAACACGGGACTTTAGGCTGTTGACACTCTTCTCCAACCTGGCATTGCGTCGAACCATGCCAACGCCGGCGACATAAGCACGAGTAAATTTAAATGTCGCCCTTCGGCGGGCCTCTTCTGGCGTCTCTTTGTCAAGCTCGAGACGAGCACCAGCCGGGATACTCAAACGGGCGAACTCTCGGCACAACTTGGTAGAGTCAAGTCGAGAGCCGTTGTTTATCTGCCATTCCGGCACAAACACCTGCTCGGCAGTACCAGAGTCGACCTCCTGAACAGGCGACGAAGCAAAGTCGATGTCATCCACAACGAAGTGGTCAGCCTTCGGCTCTGAAGAACGCGCAGATTGCCTCAGTTGGTCGAGCACCGTTCTCCGACCAGTATCAGTAAAGTGAGACCCTTGGGCCTGCAAGTCAAGGATAAAACTGTCAAAATCATCAGGCAGCCGAGAACCATACAGAGGAGAGGGAGAGATACTTACGTTAGCCGCATCATCGTAGACCTTCTTTTTTCTCTTATCAGTAAGAGAAATCTCCCCCTCCTCCACTTCCTCCTTATCTCCTCCACCCAGGGACATAATATCGACCTCCGCATCTGAGGCCTCATCGGGAAGCCTGGACGATTGCTTCCCGATGGACGCACCCCTACGCACCGCCACATGCTTTTGCCGGCGGCTGCTCTCGGTCCCCTCGGTCTCGGTCGCGACATCAGAAACCTTCCTTTTCCGGGTGATTTTATCCTTCTTTGTCTTGCCAGTTTCCTCGTCGACAAGGACATTTGTCTCACCCTCTAGGGCAGGCCCAATCAAAGTCCGACCGCCGTCGGATATGGTAAAGTCCTCATACCGATGCCCAGTGGTCTCGTCAACGGGACTCCGTTCGCCTTGACCCAGCGGTTTGCTTCCTTGAACGACGTCAGGTGGGTCGTCCAAAGTGATGAAGTCCAGAATATCCATATCTACACAAGGAAATAAACAAGGTCAGCAAAAACCAATAAAAGAAAAAACCGACAACAGTTAAAGAAAAGGGCGACAGGGTATTACCCCGACCCCCAAGAGTAAAACAAGGTTTCTCCATTGTCGACAACCAATTGCGACTCAAACCAGTCATTACCAACACCCTCTCAGGGTACTTCTTCAAAGGAAGCCTAAGCCCTGTCAGTCGCCTCACCGTCTCCATCTCAAACTCCAGCTCAGGACGCTTCCGTCTCTTTACCTTGGTCGACTTCCAAGGAAGGTCAACACCCATAATCTTGTCCGAAACAAAGAAGAACTTATTTTTAAAATCCTTCAAGTTTGTCGGCAACCAATCCAGGTAACACGGGCTGACAGACCCATCCTCGTACCTCTCCCAACGCTGCTCGAAACAAAACCAATCCCCTAATGGTTTATCCTATAAAACCGATGGAAGACACCGGATGTCGGCTCCGAACCCAGAGCCCAGCAAGTCGCCTCGAAGTGGGTCACCCTCAGAATGGCATTAGGATGCAACTGACTAATATGGACCATGTTATGCTTCAAGACACTTATAAAGAATCTGGTCAACGGAATCCTCAACTGGCCGACGCTAAAAGATTTGGTATATAGACCGACCATATCATCAGGAGGATCCCTAATGGATTGCGTCGGCGTCGGGAGGATGGGGTTCAGCTTGTCGGAAATGCCGAAGCGCTCACAATGATCATCTAACTCCGCTTAGGTAAGCGAAGATCTAAAATCCCTAATCCCTAGGGGCGCCATGAAGAAAGGAAGGAAATTATAAAGATCAAGAGAAGGAAGAACGTACCGGCAGAAATCAAGAAGACGACGCACAAATGCACTAAAAAGGAGTCGAAAGCCGAAGCAGAAGGATCTGTTTAAAGGAGGTAGAATGAAAGTGAGATTCGCAGTGGTAATAAATGAAAGTAAAAAGGGTATTTATAGACAAAAACCCTAATCGACGGTTGAGTTACCACCCGTCCCATCACATGCCGTCACCCAAGCCCACAAAAGGCCCAACACGTGTCCACAGCTGTCATGCATGAGTGTTTGACAGGCGTCGACCAAGACACATGGCCGACACCAAAATCTAAAAGACGAAACGAACAGTTTTTTCTCTTAGTCCGATAGTGATGTCCAGACCACCACATACCGGACTGGGGGCTGATGATGTGTGTCCGGGTCGGATGATGTCAACAGGAGATAGACACACGCATCCAACCCAAAACACTACACAAGTCACGAGTGTCGGCCTCGCAACCTGCCGACCGACAGACAACACAGGAAAGAGAGTCGGCCCTCATCAGGGTCGACACACGATGCATGTTAAAGGTCAACTCCTAAGGAGTCGGCCAACCATCCGCTCAGCGTCGGCTAAACGGCATATGCGACAGCCGACACTCGAGCACGACAAGTCCGAGACGGACACCACAACGCTCCCACGACAACAGGCCGGCGTGCCGACACCCGACCTGACCACACATTTAATGCGTTTACCCAAAATGTATACTGCACGAACTTGGCACAGTCCAAGACGCAGACCTGCAGCATACCTCCTTTGGGCAATTAGCATTAATGACGATACAAGACAAAGGTTGGGGGTTATAAATACACCCCAACCACCAGGTTAGATCTCATTCAATGCGCTTAGCTTCGACCTGATTACACTTAATCTCTCGAAACGCATACTTATTCTCACGCCCGAGCTTGGTCGCAGGATTCCCTGTCCTGCCCTCCAAGAACAACGGTGTTTCTTTGTTTTGCAGATAACAGCCGAGTCGAGACCCTCCGGACCGAAGGCTCACTGTTCTTCATCTTTGTAGTCGTCCTATCAGAGTGGTTCGTCCTAGACTTCGGCCTATCTAGCCATTCTCGGTAGCCCGATTCTACAACAAATGATGGGGTTTTTATATCTAGAATTTCTAAAAGGAGGTCTCCACTGTAGATTAGATTATATCGCGCTTATGAATACGTTAAACTTTTAACGTCGTGATTTTCATACCCGGTAATAATTTCACCACTGAAATAATTACGATATGTCATAAACATTCACATGTTATTTATGTTGTCATACGCGAGATGATATGGCGAATATTTACTTTAAGACGCGGTATAAAACGCGTGTTCAACGTGCGTCAAAATCGCATTCATTCCACGTTCGAATGATATTTCTCGACCATAATACTCGGTAAAAACTAGAGAAAGTGTTAACAAATCGTCCGGTTCTTTCGAACCAAAGTAAATGGTTAAACGGGTCGATGTCGGTTAACAAGGCGTAATCGAACCTGCTGCTGATTCACTGTTTCTCGCACCAACTATCATTGTTATTCTTCC
>JBCNJP010000006.1:723623-755897 GCA_039602395.1 Deinandra increscens subsp. villosa | reverse complement strand
TTTGTCTAGAAAGAGGAATTGGAATGTAGACTGGAATAAATGGTGTAAGTATTCTTTGTAATGGTGTGAGGGTCTTGTATTCTTGGGGTTTGGGGTCGGCTTAGTGCCTTGCTAGCCGGTTTTCCCGTTGTTTATTGAAATCGCTGTTAAAAAATTATAAAAAATTAAAAAAAAAATAATAAAAAAATTAAAAAAAAAAAAAAAAAAGTAGAACAATGGGCTAATATCGGTGATTGGGCTTAAATTCTGTTGGAACCTAATGAGGCCTACCAAATTCCGATGACTGTCTCAATTTTGTAGCCTCACTTCTCCACCGACATAGGGTATCGGGAAACGCGCTTCCTTGCAAAAAAAAAAAAAAAAAAAAGTAAAAACACATCTGACACAACACTCACTATCTTCCTTCCCCTAGATCGAAGCAGGAAATCGAACATCTCTACTTCCGACACCAGATTTACGCCGGAAAATACAAGATGAACCCGGACGGAGGAGAAACCAGCAGATTCGGCACCACGATCCACATAACAGCCCTTGACGGGATCGTCAACGTCAACTCCTTATTCACTCTCGCAGTTTTCATCGGGCTAGCCTGGCAGCCCACCGACCCTAGCAACAGCCTCGTCAGCGATCCTAAATGTGTAGCCGGCCCCAAGATCGCGGAGGATCTCATCTGCTTCCACGTGTACTCCTTCAGCAGCTTCCTTTTCTCCAGCCTTGTCGCTTTGAGCCTGAAACAAGCCATCCGGATCGCCAAAACCTCGTGCGAGACTCGCCGCCTCATGATCTTCACTTTCGACATGTGTCACATTAACAAGACCGCTCTCCGGACCGGGTATTTGATTTCTGCGGTGGGTTCGGTTTGTGGGTGTGGGTTCTTGATGATGGCTCTGGTCAATGTGGCTCAGATCAAGCTTGGGACTTTGAGCTGTGGAAGCTCGCATACTTATGGTGCTGTTGTTCCTCTTCTGACTTTTGTACCTTTGGGGCTTTTGACTTATGTCTTCTTTGTTTTGTTTGCTTTCACTCGTTAAATTAATAATAAAGTTTGGTATCAAAGTTATTATAATCATGTCTGAGTTTGAATCATTTTAGATGATACTATGATAGTCATTCAATCTACTTGTGTTGGGTGATCATCTGTTCGGTTTTCGGTTTCATCAAATAATGGATTGTTGAAACCGAAAACCGAACCAAATTCTGCACGCTAATTCGGTTCTGTTTTCGGATCTTTTTTAGAAACCGAAATCCGAACCGAATTCGGCATGTGCAAAAGAGAACCGACAACTGAATTAGAATTCGGTTTGGTTTTCGGTTTCTGTAACTGGGAGTGTTTATATACAAATGATTAGGGCTAATGGGGTTGGTGAGGTTAAGTTTTGTGGAGAGAAAGTAGTGCAATGATTGTTCAAGCATTTCATGATTTAAGTTCAATTTAAATAGTTTTAGTGGTGCAAGTTGTTGATAATGGTGTTTCCACCATATAAGATAGTGTGAGCTACGTGTAAGAAACTTTGATGCTAACTAAACTAGTATAAAACCCCGTGAAACTAGAAGTGATTCTTACATTCTGCTAAGGAGAAAACAAACATGGAAGCTTCAATGAAAAACATATGCCTGTTGGGGTTTCTTCTGGTTCTTGTGATTGCTGAATTGGGTGAAGTGAATGGTGCCCACGAGTGCGGGAAAGCAAACCCTGATATGGAAGCGTTCAAGCTTGCGCCTTGTGCATCTGCTGCACAAAGTGAGAACGCCTCGGTTTCTGGCAGCTGCTGTGCTGCGGTGAAGAAGTTGGGTCAAAATCCGAAATGCCTTTGTGCGGTTATGCTGTCTAATACCGCTAAGAGCTCTGGGGTGAAGCCGGAGATCGCAATGACCATTCCAAAACGGTGCAATATCGCTGACCGCCCTGTTGGTTATCAGTGTGGAGGTTGGTATAATTTCATTGATTTGATTTGATATGATATTTTTTTGCTGTGCTAAAGGGGTTGTTTGTTTTGCTTTGCAGCCTACACATTGCCTTGAAAACTTGAAGGCTACTAGTTCCATTATGGGAGTTGTACCAGTGAGTTTGAAAGGGTATCTTGGCTGGTTCTCTATAGCTATGGGTTTCTGCTCATGTGTTTAGTAAGATATGACGTTGCTTGAATGTGTCTTGAATAACTTCTATGTTATTTGTTGTCTTTTGTTAAGGTTAATAAGATATGACGTTGTTCTTTCCATATGCTGTGTTGACTTTTATATGGTCACCACTTATTATACATACATAGGCGCTGAAGTCTCATCCAAAAAGTAGGATATGGGAAGAGTGAAAGATGACACACCTTACCTTTATCCTGTAAGGTAATGGTAATAGTAATGGTTTCCCCACTCCCCATTTCCCCATTCTATTTTTTGTGTCACCTCATCATTCCCCACCCGTTTCCATTTTGTGGATTATAGTTTCCCCACTTTCTCATTTCCCTAAACACTTTTTTATAATAAAATATTTAAAATAAAATACTAATAATTTAACAAATACATTATATAAATAAAAGTTAATTCTAACATTACAAATTAAAAAAAAGAAAACAAAAATCCTAAATTACTTATTAAATCCTAAAATTACTTATTAAATCCTAAAATTACAAATTAAAAAAAAAATCCTAAAAATATTTCTTGAAGAGTTTGGCTCGAATTTTTTGAGCAAGGGTTTTAGCCCCCTCGCTTGGGTCGCGTTCAACCCTATCGAGCTCACGACACATTTGCTCGCGTTCCATTATTTCGAGTTGTTTCGCTCGTTGTTCTCGAGCGTGTCGTTGAAGTTCGATCTTTTCCCGTTGATACTCGTTAAACGTTTGAAAATGGGAATCGTAAACCCCACTCGAAGACGCTTTTCCTTTTCCTTTTGCTTTGAGTTTTTCTAAGCGTTTAGCTTTTTGGGTACCCATTGGAAGTGGTTCTTCGGGTGGGCTCTTGGGAGACGTTCCACCGAAGTTGAGATCGAAAGGAATGGATTGGGCTTGCGAGGGACTATTGGTGTTGTAGGTGTTTGAATCGGAGGTTTTGCTTCTTTTAGAACCACCTTGTTCATCACTATCGCAACCATCGTCCACCGGATATGCCGTTCGCCATTTCGGTGACAATTTCACCACATCCCAAACCTCCATTTTGTCGAAAGCGCCCTTGTTTTCTATTTTGAATCGATGATGGGTCGCCTTCATAATGTCTTCTTCGCTTTGCCCACTCCTTCGATTACCATATATGTGGATGTAGGTGTTGTTGAACTTGGTGACCTTCCGGTTCATGTCACCCCACTTTGAGTATAATTGATACTTGGTGCGAACAAAGCTTTTTAAATCGTTGAAGTCGGGGGTAGGATAATGCAACAAATCGTGCCAATCTAAAGTAATTTTGTTCCAAAAAGAATTCCTACTTTGGGCATCTCCTAAATTAAGAAAGGAAAAAAAAAATTTAGTAAACTTTAAAAAATGTTACTAAACTTTAAAAAAAAAATTGTTAGTAAACTTTAAATTTTTTTACCCTTAGTCGAACTCTCCGAGCAATCGCTCCAACATCTAGCCAACGCCACTTCTTATTTGATAGACCAAGGAGTGGATATCCTTTTTGAACCATCGTCGGGTTGAGACGTTTGACCCGTCTTCCCCTTTCGTTTTGCGGGTTCCTTCTTACTTTTTGATTGAGTGGGTTGGGTGGGTTGGGTTTCCATAACAAATTCGGGTTGAGAGAAGGGTTGAGAAAAAGGTTGAGAATCGGGTTGAAGAAAATCAAACTCTTGGCCCCATCCGACGGGAGAATCCACCATGAACGAAACGTAACCGAGAGTGGCAAATGGGTTTGGTTGCGATGTGGGGGTTGGTGGGTCGGAGTCGTTGCGGTTGCCAAAGAAATTGTTGAAGTTATTCATGGTGTAGTTTGGTTTTAAGAAAGATTTTATAAAATTTAGAGAGAAGATGAAGTTGGGTGTGAAAATGGGTTGAATTTTGGGGTTTAAATAGGTAAAATATGTAAAAAGTAAAAAAAAAAAAAATTTAAAAAGCAAAATGACCGTTGGGTGGGGGTGGGGGCCCACACCAACGGTCGAGTCCCGAAGACCTCTCCCCCTCGGTGGATCCGTCGAGATTTGTCCTACCGATCGGGAGTCCCGAACGGTGGACGATGGTGTTCCCGATCTCCCAATCACTCCCGAGCCCTCTCCCGAGACCATTACTTTCACCCTAAAAAGGTTGCACCTAGAAAAACCTCGACTCAGAAAAACCACATAACAGACACAACAAGTCACTAAAAACATATATAATAACACGTGCGACACACAAATAAGTACCATAAAAACACTGATAGCAACACTCGTGAGAGATAATGTAGAAACACAAACACACTCACATAAGGCACTCAACAAGTAATCCCCGCACGTGCAAGAAACAAGTAGACATAAAAACATACTCTGACCTTTATTCTACACTCACAAATCATGTTTAATCAGCTCTTCCTATTTCAATTTAAGTCTACCTCTTTTCCTCTTCCCTCGATGTTAAGTATCTCCACGCGCTCACGAGCGCCCTCAACGGTTTTCTCTTCACATAATGATACGGATTAAGAGCAGACCAATATCCAAGCACCCACTCGGTCCACATACCCACTATCTTTATTTAACCTAGTTTATTTTCTTGTTTTGCAAGTTAAGATTTTCCCTATTTAAAGGACTTTGTATTTTCATTATTAGGAGGTTAAGTTTTGATTAATAAAAAGATCCTGGAGGTTTATCCCAGATCCCTAGTCTCCAAGTTTTAGGTTGACTGATTCGGTATCATTTGGCATCAGAGCCATGGCCGAATATTGGAGGCATCTTCATGATCATCACCGTAGATTCTCCGCGGGAGGCAATGATGATCATCATCTAGATCACCGAGACGTGGACGACCATGATCCTCCTCGTAGATTCGCCGCCAGAGGCAACGAGAAACATCACTCTTATCCATGATACTATGAAGACGGAATTGAACCAGACGAAGAAGAATGTTTGTTGATCCAAAAGCTTCTGGGTTGGGTTACTTTTCCGTCACCCGCTTCCCCTAATGTGTGGCTCGCGACATCCGCGCCATCCACGCACACCTCATCACCCGCGCAATCGTTGCCATCCGTGCAAGCCGTGCCACTCGCGCCAACCATTCCGCAACCGCCAAAACCGCATCCGCACCCGCCAACCATTCAGCCGCTGAGAAACTTGTACCAGTCAACTCCGCAGATTTCATCGGTTCTGTCGGGATATGTCGTTTCAAGCTTTAATATTGATTTATGGTTTCAAGTTTTTGAACTTGATGGAACGACAACTCGTCTGAAATTGGACGAGAATTCAATTTTGGTTAGTTCGCTGATTATGGAGTTTAATTTTGCTTGTAGTTTTTGGGTTTCAATTATGGTGAAATTCAATCTTCAATTCAATTTTGTCCGTGAATTTTGAAGAAATATTTGTCAAGATCAGTCAAAATCCATTCTATTGGGGACACCAACAATATGGTGAATTCTGAGGAATATGGCGTACGAATATCGTTCACTTCGACATCTCCTAAAAAAGTTAAGTTTCAAATTTTGGTGCTATCCACAAGACTTATCAGTATATCCCCTGTATTGGTATTTAATTTTGGAGTAAATTACACAGAAGGTCCTTTATGTTTTATCTAGATTTTGGATTAGGTCCTTTAAGTAGAGTTATTATATCCGACATCCTTTATGTTTTAAACTTGTTTCATAGAAGGTTCTTTATCACTAACGGGGTTAAAAAACTTTGTTAAATCAGGGACAATTTAGTCATTTTACAATTTTTTTTAATAAAATCATTAGAACGGAAAATTCTCTTTTAATATTAAAACAATCAGAAGATCAAATCTGTCATTAGACAACAGAGAATGGTCGCGAGTTGAAACGAAGATTCTTGCGGTTTTCAGATCGTAATTACTAATTACCGGTGGAAAACGGGTAGAAATAGATCCAGATCCAGTGGCTACCCGGCTGATTGATTTTGAAACAGTAATTGGATGTTTGTGAGAAGATTCTTGCGGTTCTGCAAAGCTGAGAATATTCCAACGAAGGGGTTGAATTTGCGGAAGTATCAACGAGAACATTTTGTTGAGTTGTTAGATAACTCGAAGCCAAATTATCCGACAGAAAAATACGATTACCGACGATGGTGTTCGTGGGAGATCCGATGGTGTTCGTGGGAGATCCACAATCGATGGAGTATTTATTAGCAAGATTAAATTGGGAATGTCAAGACGATAAAAAAACAGAGCAAGAATACCAACACCTTAAATCTTTCAAAACCCATCATAATACCAAAAAATTGGGTTTCTTCTGCGGGAATTCACTGAAAATTACAGATCTTGATATGGAAAGATGGAGTTAGAGATAAATGATTGAGAGAAAACAGAGCACCTGAGTAACTTTATCACTTCAAGATCAACTATAATGAAACAAGAACATGATAATATATAAGTGTAACAGCAATACGACATTCAAACATCAATATTAATGGTCTCACCGATTCACAAACTTTTGAAAACCAGTTCGTTTATTAGTAAATGAGGATATCTTTGGTGAAATAAACCTAAGATTCTTGGTAGAATTGGAAGGAATATTCTTGCTAACCGGTGATGTTTCACAAGTGCTTTCAATAGACATCATTTCCATTCTTCTATGCAAATAATGAGGGGAATCTTTGACACCGTTTGGTTGAAAAGGGAGAATCTTGGTCACCTAGAGATAGCAAATCTTGTTTTCTTCATGTAATCCCATTCAGTCCAGTGTGTTGACAAACTGCTGTATTTGGGGCTATTTAGTTTAAGGTTGACCTTAAGCACATATGACCGGAGGTGTTGATGTCTGAGTAGCTCTCCGGCACTTGGCCGTAGTTCCGAATTTTTCCGAAACATGCTTTTCACAAGGCCCAGAAAGGCACCTGTGTTTTAAAACAGAGCACGAGCGAGATGAAGAATAGGGGATGTGGAGAATTGTTTTAAGAGGTAACTTCTTTTTTGGTCCTTGAGGTTTACCCGTTTTAACGCTTTTAGTCCAATTTTCAAAAAAGTATCAATTTAGGGCCTCATGTTTTGTTTTTTTAACAATTATAGTCACTCTTCTGAATTCATCCAAATTAATAATTTGAATGAATTCAAAAAAGTGACTAAAATTGTTAAAAAAACAAAACATCAGGCCCTAAATTAATACTTTTTTGAAAATTGGACTAAAAGCGTTAAAACGGGTAAACCTCAAGGACCAAAAAGGAAGTTAACTCTTGTTTTAATATTAAAAGGGATTTTTTTTAATTTTAATGTTTTTATTAAAAGATTTTATAAAATGACTAAACAGTCCCCTGTCCCTGACTTAACATTGTTTTTAAACCTGTTAGTGATAAAGTACCTTCCATGAAAGAAGTTTAAAACATAAAGGATGTCAGGTGTTACGACTTTATTTAAAGGACCTAATTCAAAATCTGGGTAAAACATTAACGACCTTGTGTGTAATTTACTCTTAATTTTGAGATATCCACAAAATTAGTGTTTCCACTTCAGTTTTTGGTATATCCCTTGAATTTGGCATTTTAATGTCGGAAGCATTTATTTTGGCACCATATGATTAAGTTTGCTGTATTTTTAAAACAAAATTTGGAGTTTAAAAAGTTGGTGATTTCGTTCAAAATTACCATTGATTTCTTCGACGTTCTTAAGACTCGAGGACGAGTCTTTTTCGAAGAGGGGGAGAGGAAGACGGATGTGGGACACCCCGGTAACCCAATAGACTTGGGACCCGTTCGTCAAAATGGTATTTGCTTAAAGACGACTGAGGTAACACGAGAAGTTATAATCAAAGATTCGGTCGTGATGGTGTTGAGAAAATGACGCCGAGATGTTCCGTTCGATCCGCGTGGCTCCCATGGGTTTCATCAGATGTTAAAACTCGAGGACGAGTTTTCCAAAGAAGAGGAGAATGATATGGATTAAGAGCAGACCAATATCTAAGCATCCACTCGGCCCACGGGCCCACTATCTTTATTTAACCTAGTTTATTTTCTTGTTTTGTAAGTTAAGATTTTTCCTATTTAAAGGACTTTGTATTTTCATTATCAGGAGGTTAATTTTTTATTAATAAAAAGATCGGTTTATCCCAGATCCCTAGTCGCCTGATTTTTAGGTTGACTGATTCGGTATCATACCTCAACCATCTCAACCTCCGTTCTCTAATTTTATCAGAGATTCGCGCTACACCAAGTTTAACTCTTTAAACCTTATTCCTTATCCGGTCTAACCTCGTGTGGTCGCACATCCATCTCAGCATCCTTATCTCTATTGTCTTCAACTTTCGTGTCCAAGTCTTCTTAATATGCTATTTAAAAAGGGAAATCAATTTGTTACATGGATTAGACATGTGTTATTAATCTAAGATAAAGGAATCTTGTTCTTCATAGCAATTTGTAGGAAGAAAGATGGCTGCTTTAAGTTGAAAAGATACCATAGTCGTTAACCATGAACATAATCCCGTCGAAACAGTAAACATAAGTAATTAACCAAGTGTGAATTTGAGTACTAAAAGAACCAAAGAATATTGACCGGTCAAACTTTCTTTTAAACGGTTATATCTTGAGCGAGATTCTATCTAGAGGTAGTTCTGTATTATCGTGTCTTTTCGTTTATTAGGACTCGAACCAACCCCGACACCATTAGAGGAAACCCCAACAACTGGGTAAAACATCACTCAGCGCAAACGATGGGCCTCGAACTGGGTTTGAATCCAAAATCTCCAATTAATAGAAAAAACTTCAACCAAGTAGGTTAGTCTTACATTAACATAATATTTGGGAAATCAAGTTTTTCAATGGTAACTCCCATACTAACTTAAACTATTTCTAAATCTACTTTGTTGTCGTATTTAATTGTACTTAAACTATTTCTAAATCTACTTCGTTTGGTTCTTCGTTTGGTTCGTAGAATATTTTTGATAGAATTAGAATTTAAAATGAAATTGAAATGAATAGGGAAAAGGAATCATTCCTTTAAAAACGTGTATTACGTTTGTTTGGTAAAAGAAATATGAAGTTGGAATTAATTCATTTGGAATTAGAATGGAAATGAAAAAATTACCCTAATGTTCCATATTATATTTGTTCGTACACTTCGGGCATATTTGGCTAACAATTTGAAAATAACTTATTGACTTATTAGCTTTTCAAAAAGTAAATAAGTCAAAAATATTGTTTTGCAAACATAAAAGCACTTTTAATTTTAGCTTTTTGTAAGGGTGGGGGGTATGGTGCGACATACCCTTCGGCACCGAAATCGGCAACCTTAGGCAACCATACCCCCTCCTTAGGCAAACAATTTTCGGCATGTAAATTGGGTTTTTTCGGCATATGGTTGCCGAGAACTTTGTGTGTGTTGATGGTGGTCCCCACTTCATAAAACTACCCAATTTTGCCTAAACATCATTCTACAACCATACCCACCACCAAAACATCAAATTCTACATATTTTTCTCTCTCTTGTTGGCACCATTTGATTGGTTAATTTTAATGTTTCAAACTTTGTTTAGGCAACCATACCCCCTATCCTAAATGGTTAATAAAGAGTTTTAAAAAGCCACAAAAACTTGGCTTTTTGAAGTGCTTTTGACTTTTTAATGGTGTAATTACCACAATACCCTCATTTAACTTTATATTCACCCAACTTTATACCCCCAACTTTATACCCACATAACCCCATTTTAGTCATTTTACATAAAAATAAACAAATCTAATCATAAAAAGCTAATCCAAACATTTTTTAAAAAACTCATTTTCAAAATTATAAGTCAATAAGTACTTCTATCCAAAATAACTTTTGCCCTCAAATAAGCACTCCCAAACATACCCTTCATCTTCCCCAATTGTTCCACCGCCACCACCAGAACGGAAAATGTCATCGGATATGTTGAATTAAAGCGGTAATTGAAATGCAGACGAGGTTATCAAGCGGGTGAACGTGTAAATCTCCGGAAAAATGTTGTTACCGCCTGATGAGTTATCCAATAGCGGCAAATCAAAGCTAGGGTTTGAAGTTCCACTGCGGTGACAGGAGCAATCGTGGCTCTCATCCTCGTGGTGTTGGCAGTAAGACTAGACTCTCACTGCTCGAATTTTATAAATTCAACGATTTCTGTTCACCGGCGTTAGACCTCGTCGTCGTCGGTTTTCTTTTGTTACATTGATGAGAAACACAAATGGTTGGATTTCAAATTAGGTTCTTTATGAGTAACAAAACTGATTTTTGGGTTTCATATTTGGGAACGAATGAAGTTACGGTCATAATTATGTGTTAGTTAAATTTTGGTTCTTTAATGTTGGTTATGTGATGATTGATGAAGATGGGGAAATAATGGTCTTTTGCAGACATTCCATTCTATAGAAAAGATTCCTTTGATATACGAAAGGATTGTTGAATTCCTTCAAATTATGGAATTCTTGTTTTGGTAAAAAATTGACAAAGGAATTTCGTATTCCAAACTTAGAATGTGAGGTAGTGTGCTTGTCAATATGCTCCAAATGTATAGTTAAACACAAGGATGTAACGAGGGAAAAATCCAGGATCCTTCGAGTGCCTCTAGGAATCCTAGCAAAAAAACCTCGGGAGCCGGCCTGAAGAGCCTGCTGCCTAGCAATTTTACTGATACGAAATAAAGAATTACAAGTGTTTTGGAGGTTTGATCGATCGACACTAAGTGTTACAATGATGGTAAACTATCAGAGCTAAAGTGCGTCGGTGTTGTGTGTATCTAAGTCGATCAAATCCTCGATTATATAAGGATTACAATAATAACAAACTATCCGGGATTCCCGGGATCCTATCGTCCAACTAATGTAACCGTTAGAGCCCTTTTCGTCCATTTGGTCCACGATCTCATTCAGCTGGAACCTGAATTTCGGAGGTAGTTGATGACTTCAATAGTACCTGGTCAAATAAACACGTGGAAATTATAAGGGTTAGTCAAATAAAACAAATCAGGATACCTGATGATCGATCGACACTAAGTGTTACAATGATGGTAAACTATCAGAGCTAAAGTGCGTCGGTGTTGTGTGTATCTAAGTCGATCGAATCCTCGATTATATAAGGATTACAATAATAACAAACTATCCGGGATTCCCGGGATCCTATCGTCCAACTAATGTAACCGTTAGAGCCCTTTTCGTCCATTTGGTCCACGATCTCATTCAGCTGGAACCTGAATTTCGGAGGTAGTTGATGACTTCAATAGTACCTGGTCAAATAAACACGTGGAAATTATAAGGGTTAGTCAAATAAAACAAATCAGGATACCTAAACGGGTGGGATTCCCAGACGGTAATAGGATTCCTGAACTATGTGAGCTTCCCGCGAGCATCCTGAAAATATACCCTCAACAATTGCCCCTTGAATTTCAACAGATGTGGATAAGCTCGACAGTTGTTAAAATTCAAAAAGATGCATTTTTCACGGCGTTAATACGGTAATTATAGTTGGGATGTGACTGATTTCTCGGTGTCCAAGTGATGTGATGTTTATCTTCACTTTTTCTTGAAATAGGATATCACAAATTAAGATCTTCACTGTCTTCTTCTCAAAAACCTTTCGAGCTTCTCCGATATTCCAGGTCAGTCCTCCTTCCTCTTCTCCGTTTTCTTCTGGTTTTCGGCCATGGCCAAGAAAAATACCCGGTCTTCTTCTTCGCTTAACTCTCCGGTAGTCAAGGATTTCCACGATCAGGGATATGTTGTCCCTGGAAAGGACGAAACCTGCACCTTCGATGACGGCGATATTCACTGTTTTGGCTAAAAATTACTTAAGTTAAATTAGCAAAGTTTGAACCAAATATGAATGTGAGGTTAGGTGTCTAAGATCTCGGATATGAAAATAGTTTGAAATAATCCTGGGACAACAGCAGAATTCCAGGGACAAATAACTAAAATCTTTGATAAAAAGTTAGGTTTGCTTATGAAATCCGTTAAGAAGCTTAGCAACACAAATGTAACCTGAAATGCAAGTAGGAACACCGAGAATTTTACTAGGGAAAAGCCCTTAGCCCTTAGATGTCTCTAAGGCACCGCCGGCATAAAAACCCCGGGTAGCGATAACACACGCTACCAATTTATTGATCACTGAAAATGTTGATTACAATGAGTTCGCAGAGAAATTAGTACGAGAATACAATGAGTAAAGCTCGAATGAGCTGAAAACTAAGTCTAAGTGTCCTATATATACTTCGAGAGCTTCAATGACTCGTCCGATATTCCAGGGATCTTCAACAACTTGTCCGATATTCCAGGGATCCTCTCTTCAACGTCTCTTTCAGTTGGTTGACCGAGTTTCCAGCTAACAGACTTTGACCACGTGCTAAATGAGTCTCTAGCTTCTTGTATTCGACCGTTGGGAGACTTCGTCAACCTGTCTTCACTTTAGATAAAGGCACAAAATACGTTAGTAACGATGCCCTAGCATGCAGGGTCATTTCCACATGCTGGGTCATCTATAAAATAAGGGTAACCCTGGATTATGCACATTTTAGATCATATTAAAATAGAATAAAACGAATGTAAGCTTCCCTGAATAAAGTCGACATCCTGGGCCATCAATTTACTATGGACACATTCAGGGTCATTTGAACGTTACCTGCCAAATTCTGGGTCATACAATTCCTGGGTCACTCCTGCCCTTGGCCTTTACCTGTACCCTGGATTATCAGCCGAGAATTCGGGGTATAACAATTGCCCCCAAATTTTCGCGAGTTGTGGATAGAATTTACAGCTGTGAAAATTTCAAATTTTGGGTCACATCGCCCCTTGCTTCAATCGTGTCCGTTAATTTCGCATCCATGACGCCACGTCCCGAGCGACCTCCCATCACCTCTGTAACTTCTTCTTTTCTTTAAATACTACCCTTAACTTCTCCTTCTTTCACACAAATTTCTCGAGAGCAAGGGTTTTCCTCCGACGTTTCCAGCTTCCGATTTTCTTCATTCAGGTAAACTCTCGTTCCAGTCTTTTTCTCCATTAATTCCGATCATGACTCGGAAGAAGATTCGGTCGGAAACCTTAACCAAAAAGACTGGGATCGAGGATTTCCTCGACCAGCATTACCTCCAGAGCCGAGCGCTCGAGACCTGCACTTTTACCGACGGCGACATCGCTGCATTGTTGTCGTCGGGTCTCTTCCCTGAATCCACCGAGATTAGACCTTTTGATGTAAGACTCCGATCAGATTTCTGTTCGGAGACTTGGGTTTGTTTTCCATTTACGCCCTTCGCCATGGGCCTCTCGTTCCCTTTCACCGGTCTCTTGGCCGATTTCTTCAAAGCTACTGGCCTGGCTTACGCCCAAACCCTTCCTATCATCTGGAGAATCCTGGGCACCATCGACCGTCTGAACAACGAGTTCGACTCCCTAGTCGGCTTATCTGAGCTGGCCCTAGGTTACGAGCTCAAGTCCCACGGTAATAATCGATTTCTGTTCAAAGCTTTGAACAAAGAAGTTCAGATGATTCCTCGGGCTTCGTTTCACGAGGAATGGAAAGGGAAGTTTTTCTTTGTGAAGAGGTCAACTATTCCAGGGGGGATGAGCCTTCCAATTAGGTGGAGAGTAGATGGTAGGTTTTTACCTGCATTAGGGATTAGGATTATATCTTATTCAAATACTAACCTTGGATTTTTGTTTTGCAGTTCCTAGCTTGAGTTCCATCGGTCCTGCCAATTCAGGGACACTCGAGAGATTCGTGGCCTTCCTGAGCATCAGTGAAGCTGATAGAGAATTCAGGGCCGATCTTCACCAAGCAGCTTCCTCCACTTCGCATAGTATGTCAAGCTGTAAGTACACTGGTACCCTGCCTTCTGTGCCTTGGATTTTATTGATTTCTGACACTTCTGTTTTTTAGCTGCCGCCACTCCCATCGACCTGGAAAACATTGATCTGGACGACCTTCTGCTAGGCGAATCTGAACAGGATCTTCAAGTCGTTGCCTCCGTGAAGACCGAACCCATGACTGCTCCCAAAGCTCCTTCTTCAAGGAATTCTGGCACCAAACGGAAGACCAGGGCCACTGCTACTGCTACTGCCCCTGTCGTGCAATCTCTGGAGAACCTGGACGCTGCTGAGCTCCGTGCCCATGCCGAGGCCTCTTCTCGCCAAGTAAGTTAATCCTGGGTACCCCTGAATTTTCTAGACAACGAATTAATTCAAGGTCTTAAATATTAATTAAACTACCTTTTCCTGTAGATTGCTGGGCGATTCTCGGAGCTGGTCTGGGCTGCTGAAAAGCGGGCCCAGGATGCTGAGGCTTTTGCCAAGAAGGAGGTTGCCACCCTGACCAAAGAGTTGAACTCGATCAGGATAGCGGCCAACAAAAACCTGGGGCTGGTGCAGGACCTCGAGAAGAAGGCAGCGGAGGCACGGGCTACACATGAGGCTGCTTTGGCTGCAAAGGGCGATGAAGGCAGGCTCATTGCTCGCATCTCCCTTTTTCAGTGCAGGTTGAAAATGGCGAAGGAGGCTAGGGATCTCGGGTTTCAGAACCCCCAGTGGGATGTGACCGGATGGGCAAACAAACTGCGCGAATTAGGCGCAACCATCCCCGCTGGGTGTGACCCTGACGCTGGCCCTGGGTCTAGCAAGGGTACCCCGTCCAAGGATTCCGCTGGCCACGCCATGGAGATCGATCAGCCGAAGGGGGGAGAGCAGCCAGCCCAGGGGTCCGAGGCAGCGGAGGAGGTCTCAGTTGATGAAGCTAAGGAGGTGCCCCAAGATGCAGCTTGAAGAACAGGGGTCACCTTCTTGTCTTTTGGTTCATGTTTTAAAACAATTTTATTTTTATGCATGTGATGTAATACCGGTCGATGTTTCCCGGTTTATTTTGTTAAGACAATGCCCCACCCCTGGATGTGGAATCCAGGGTCTTTTGATGTGTCCCCATCCTGGGACGTCCGGAGCTTTTCCGGGCCCAGGTTGGGTCTTTTATATATATATAACTGCTTTAGTTACATGCTTGTGTTTGAAATATTCGAAATGCATTTGCCGACGTACGAAATAATACTAGGGTTTACCTTGGTATTCCTGGATTGCCCCCAGGATTTAGGATTCCTCGTAGCTTTAGCAGACTTGTGGATGTTTCCTATAATAGAAACATATCAATCAGAATTAACTAGACATGAAGTTAATTTACTTAGACTTTGACCGTTATGACCCTGGATTAGGTCAATAATCCTGGGTCACTAGGTGATCTCTTAAGTTATTTCTGGGGTCATGCCCGGTGCCGTACTGGCGAACTAGGGAATTCCTCTTAGTCGTACTGACTGAACTAGGGCATGTCCTCGGAGACTTAAGTTGGTACGTTAGCACCAATCCATCTTGAAAACGCGTTAATCGTTTTAAACCTTAAGAGATCCGCATATGTCCCTGGATTGGGAGGTTGCCACCAATGCTATTAACACGGATGATCCCACAATCCCAGGGTTTCATACTTGGATCACATGCGTCTCGGGCGAGGCAAAATTTGCCACGTGCGTCCCGGGCGAGGCGTGATAGCCTATATTCGGATGGAGAAAGCTTAGTCCTCAAACCTTAGGATTGGGTTTAGGCCTTACCCAATACGGAAGTGAGATGGCCAGTCTCAAACTTAGGAGTCATACGCTGATTGTCGTTGGCTTGGAGTACAGTTTGTTCCATGTACCTTGAATTTCTGAGCATCCTGCATTTTGGGTGCCTCGAATCCTGGGATACCCTGGATTCTGAGTAACTCAATTGACGAAACATAGACCTTAGCGTATTCAAGGTGGTGAATAATAATTAAAGCAACATGTAACTGATGTTAATAAATGAATAATGAAGGTAAAACATATAAAGGGATAAATGAAATAAATTAAGTGAGAGGAACTGACCTGGATTTGCAGCATTAATTTAAAATCAAACACATACCTGGGTAGCCAAATCCTGGGACAGGTAGCCTTACATGAAATACGCCTTCAAGTGTATCGCATTCCAAGGTCGTGGTAACAGTTCTCCTTCCATATTAGCTAGCCAATATGCCCCCTTACCAGCCTCAGAGTCAATCAGGTAGGGGCCTTCCCATTTAGGAGCCAACTTTCCATCCCCTGGATTTGTTGTGTTCTGAAATGCTTTTCTAAGGACTAGATCTCCCACCTTGAACCTTCTGATCCTTACATGTTTGTTGTAGGTCTTAGAAATTCTTTGTTGGTAGACTGCCATTCTCCAAGCTGCTTGATCTCTTAGTTCATCCAGGGTATCCAAATCTTCAACCAGGGACTGATCATTTGAGTCCTGGGTCTGAGCACTGACCCTGAATGTTGGGACCACCATTTCGGTTGGGATAACAGCTTCAGTACCAAAGACCAAGGAAAATGGGGTTTGGCCTGTGGCGTTCTTGGAGGTAGTCCTGTCTGCCCATAGTGCCAAGGGTAGCTCTTCTGCCCATCTTCCCTTCTTTTCCTTCAATCTCTTCTTCAAGTTATTTATGATGATTTTGTTGCTTGATTCAGCCTGGCCATTAGCTTGAGGATGCACTGGAGTCGATGTTATCATCTTTATGCCCCAGGATTCGCAGAATCCTGTGGTCCTACTCCCAATAAATTGGGAGCCGTTATCACAAACGATCTCAGATGGCACTCCAAACCTTGTTAATATGTTCCTTTTAATGAAGGATATAACTTCTTTTTCCCTGACTTGAACGTACGCCTCGGCTTCAATCCATTTTGAGAAATAATCAGTCATTGCTAACATGAATACCTTTCCTCCAGGGGCCTTGGGTAATTTACCAACAATGTCCATCCCCCACTTCATGAAGGGCCAGGATGCTGGAATAGGATATAAAGGTTCTGCAGGCTGGTGAGGCACATTGGCGTGTCTTTGACATGCATCACATTTTTGAGAGAAATCCTGGGCATCTTTCCTCATAGTAGGCCAATAATACCCTGTTCTCAGAATTTTAGACATCAAGGACCTGCCCCCTGTATGGTTTCCACAATCACCCTCATGGATGTCTTTGAGTACTTCCTGGGCTTCATCCTTCTCCAAGCACCTCAAATACGTACCTGCAAAAGATTTTTTATATAATATATTTTTGATAACTACGTACCTGGCTACTCTTACTCTGAATGCTCGGGCATCCTTCTCGTTCCCTGGAATAGTACCATCCTGCAAATACTGAATAATTGGTCTGGTCCAGGATTCCTCTTGGGTTGAAGAATCCTGGGTACTGGATACTAGGATTTTTTCTGCTGTGTCAGAATCCTGGGTATCTGTACCCTGGTCTATAGCTGGTGTTAGTACATGAATTATAGGAATGTGGGTGTCTTCAAGAGCCTTGAATACTGAACCTAAGTTTGCCAATGCATCTGCTTCAGTATTCTCCTCCCTTGGTACTTGTTGGATATTAAAATTTTGAAAATCCTGGGACATTCTTTTTACCACCTCCAAGTATTTGATTAATTTCTCCCCTTTAGCTGCATAAGACCCATTAAAATGGTTAGCTAAAAGAAGAGAATCAACGTATACCTGGATGTGCTGAATTCCCAAGTGTAATGCTAAATGTAACCCAGCAATTAGGGCCTCATACTCAGCTTCATTGTTAGTTGCTTGAAATCCACATCTGACAGCCTGGGGTATCATGTCCCCCTGTGGCGATTTCAGTACGATTCCTAGGCCTGTCCCCCTGATATTTGATGCTCCATCAGTGAACAAGGTCCATGACCCTGAAATTTCTTCTTGTTGAAGCTGCTGGAATTCATGGTCCGCTTCTTGTTGTATATCAGTACTGAAATCAGCCACAAAATCAGCTAGAGCCTGGGATTTTATAGCTGTTCTGGCCTCGTAGATCAGATCATACGCACTTAGCTTCACCGACCACTTAGCCATTCGACCTGACATTTCTGGTTTTCTCAAAACAGACTTTATAGGGTAGTTAGTTCTAACATGAATTGTATGAGTTTCAAAATAGTGTCTAAGTTTAGTAGATGCCATACTTAGGGCTAATATAAGTTTTTCAAGGTGTGAGTACCTGGATTCAGCATCAAGTAAGCTTTTACTTACGTAGTAAACCGGATGTTGCTGACCTTCCGCATCCTTGGTCAGGACTGCACTTACCGTATTCCTGGAAACTGCTAAATACAGGGACAGGGGCTCCCCTGGATTAGGCTTCATAAGCAAGGGTGCCGTGGACAAGTATGTTTTCAAATCCTGGAACGCCTTCTCGTGTTCTTCCTTCCACTCGAATTTCTTGTTCTTCTTTAGGATGTCATAGAATTCCCTGCATCTTTCCGAGGATTTCGATATAAATCTATTCAGGGCAGCAATTCTACCTGTAAGTCTTTGAACGTCCTTGGTGCTGGATGGTGATTGTAAGTTGGCAATTGCCCTGATTTGCTCCGGACTTGCCTCTATGCCTCTCTTGGTTACCATGTATCCCAGGAATTTGCCTGCTCCGACTCCAAAATGGCACTTTTCTGGATTTAGCTTCATGTTATATTTATCCAGGATGTCGAAGGAATCCTTAACATCCTGGACATGGTCATTGGTGACCCTGGATTTCACCACCATGTCGTCGATATACACCTCCATTGTGTCCCCCAGTTTTTCTTTGAACATCATGTTAACCAATCTCTGGTAGGTTGCCCCTGCATTTTTTAGTCCAAAGGGCATAACTATATAGCAATATATACCTGTTGGTGTTATGAATGCCGTATCTTCCTGATCCTGGGGTTCCATCTGAATCTGCTGAAATCCTGAGGTAGCGTCCATGAAAGTCAACATTTCATGGCCTGCCGTGGCATCGACCATGGAATCTATGTGTGGTAGCGGGAATGGATCCTTTGGGCATGCACGGTTCAGGTCTGTGTAATCCACACATACCCTCCATTTACCATTTTTCTTTCCAACTACCACCACATTGGCTAACCACCTGGGAAACTTTACTTCTCTGATCATCCTTGCTTTTAGGAGTCTATCAACCTCTTCCTGGATTATGACGTTCTTTTCCGGTGCAAATTTTCTTCTCTTTTGGTGTATGGGCCTGAAAGAGTTATCAATTCCAAGTTTATGTGTAATAACGGATTTAGAAATACCTGTCATGTCGTCATGGGACCAAGCGAAGGTTGACATTCTGGTTCTGAGTAGATGTATTAACTGTTCCTCTATTGGCCCTGGAATATTTGTTCCAATATATACTTTCTTCCCTGGATTTGAGGGGTCCAACTCGACAGCTTTGACGTCTTGCTCTCTTGCTTCCAGGGCTTCCCGGGCCTTTTTCTTTAATTGCTATGCTTGTCTTTGTTTGGAGGATATCTTCATTGATGTAGTGTAACACTCCTTAGCCTCTTGTTGGTCGCTATGTACTGTGATCACGCCCCAGGGTGTTGGCAGCTTCACACATTGATGGTACGTCGAGGGTACAACCCTGTTATCATGAATCCAGGGTCTACCCAGGATTACATTGTACCCTGATGGTGCGTCCATCACACAAAAACGCTGAACTGAGTTGAGTCCTTCTACGTAAACTGGAAGCTTGATTTCACCCAGGGTATTCTTTGTTTCGCCACTGAAACCCACGAGTACCGTGGATTTTGAGATGATCTCTGAATGCGGAATTCCCATCTTCTGCAAGGCCTCCAACTGGATTATATTTACCGAACTGCCTCCATCAATCAAGATTCTTTTCACAATATTGTTGGCAATGTGAAGCGTTATCACCAACCCGTCATGATGAGGGTCTATGATATCACGCCTGTCATCTTCTCCGAATGTAATTTCCTTGATATCAGGCTGAACGGAACTCTTCCTGGGTCTTCCCTCTCTATCCGACTTGGATTCCTTGGCATGTCTCTTTGCTGCAGAATAAGAGGTACCACAAATGTCAGAACCACCAGAAATAAAGTGTATTACCTTAGCGTCCGGGGGTGGTGAGGATGCTCTTTCAAGACGGCCATCAGGGTGTCCAAAATCCTGGGATCTTGCATCATTATCCCTGGATTTTGAGTTCTGTTCCCTGGATTTATCCTTCTTCTTTCCCAGGAGCTCCTTCAGGTAGCCTTTGCTAAGTAGATAGCTGATTTCTCTTCTCAGAGCCATGCAATCCTCGGTCTGGTGACCGAAGTCCTCATGGTAAGCACACCATTTGGATTTATCCTTCCACGTGGAAGGTTTATCATTCTTCTTGGGCCACCTTGCCTTGTCTCCAAGGTCCTGCATAGCAAACATAACACCAGAGATATCAGTAGTAAAGCAATAATCATTAAGGGAAGGATATTCTTCTTCCTCTTCATCCTGATCCACACTGTTCACTCGACGTTCATCGGGCCTTGAGTATGGTTTAGATCGCTGTGACCTAGTATGTGAGGACTCTGATTTTCTGTTAGAGCTGTTGAATCCTGGGGTGGATTCACCCTTTCCCAGGATTTGCCTATCCTCCTCTAGCCTGATGAAGCGGATAGCCCTATGACGAACTTCGTCCATCTTATGACATGGGTTCATGACCAGGTCTTGATAGAAGGGCGAGTCTTTGTTGAGCCCCATCTTGAAGGCCTGGACTGCAGTTGCCATGTCCATGTTTGGGATTTCCAAGGCTTCTCTGCTGAATCTGCTAACGTAATTCCTTAGGGATTCTCCTGCATTCTGGGTCACCCTATACAAATCACTTGTTAGTTTCTCAAAGCTGCGGCTGCAAGAGAACTGATTGTTAAATAAGTTAATTAAATGTGAAAATGAAGTGATAGAGTAAGGAGGAACGTTCAGGAGCCATTTCAAGGCTGCTCCTGTCAAAGTAGATCCGAATCCTTTGCATAGGCATGCCTCCTTAATTTCAGGGGGCATGTAGATAACTTCCATTCTTTCACGATACTGTGCCACATGTTCTTCAGGGTCTGTGGTGCCATCGTAAGGTTTCATGCTGGGAGTTTGAAACCTTTTGGGTATCTCCACGTCGCAAATTGGTGGAGCAAACCTGGACAGCCTATGACTTGCCGGCCCAACTTCAGGGATTGGTTGCACAACTCCTGGGACGCTTGAAATCATCTGCTTGAGTTTCTGAATCTCTCGTTCCACTGATGGGCTGATCCCTGAATCCTGCACTGAATTGTTAGTATTAGCATAATAGGTGAAAGTTTGGGGAGTGTTACCGACATCCTGGGGTATGTTTGTCCCAGGATTAACGACTGGTTCCCTGATGATAGATGCCCTGGGTAGATCAGCATGGGCCATTTGAGTAGGGAAGAACGTTGATCTTCCGCTCGATGGGGTGACACCTTCGTGTACCCTGGAATTGCTTCCAGGGGTACTGAAATTCAGAATTCTGGGGTCGAGTGGCGACGGTTGAGCCGTCGTGGCCCTGGGTAACTCTGATCTCAAGCTGGTCAATTGAGCCATGAATTCCTGGTTCACCTTCTGTTGGAGTTCCATGTGGCGCTCCAATTTACCGAATGTGGCCAGGATATCAGTGTCAGATATTAAGACAGGGTCTTCTGGGATGTTTTCAGTTTCGATCACTTCATGGTTGACTACCGGTGCGTCACTGCGCGTAGCTGAAGTTGAGGCGTTAAACCCTGGAGCTGATGAAGTGACTCCACTTGTCGAAATACTGGTCCTTGGACCTGGTTGGGTAACTCTTGTTGTTGAAGCAGTTACAGCAGAAGCCGAGACATTCGAGGTGTTCATTTGTGTTGACATTTTTTGATAGATTTTGGTAAAAATCAAGTTTAGGATGAATCTAAAAAGAGTTTGACAAAAGATTGACACCAATTGCCCCACGGTGGGCGCCAAATTGTTTTGGCTAAAAATTACTTAAGTTAAATTAGCAAAGTTTGAACCAAATATGAATGTGAGGTTAGGTGTCTAAGATCTCGGATATGAAAATAGTTTGAAATAATCCTGGGACAACAGCAGAATTCCAGGGACAAATAACTAAAATCTTTGATAAAAAGTTAGGTTTGCTTATGAAATCCGTTAAGAAGCTTAGCAACACAAATGTAACCTGAAATGCAAGTAGGAACACCGAGAATTTTACTAGGGAAAAGCCCTTAGCCCTTAGATGTCTCTAAGGCACCGCCGGCATAAAAACCCCGGGTAGCGATAACACACGCTACCAATTTATTGATCACTGAAAATGTTGATTACAATGAGTTCGCAGAGAAATTAGTACGAGAATACAATGAGTAAAGCTCGAATGAGCTGAAAACTAAGTCTAAGTGTCCTATATATACTTCGAGAGTTTCAATGACTCGTCCGATATTCCAGGGATCTTCAACAACTTGTCCGATATTCCAGGGATCCTCTCTTCAACGTCTCTTTCAGTTGGTTGACCGAGTTTCCAGCTAACAGACTTTGACCACGTGCTAAATGAGTCTCTAGCTTCTTGTATTCGACCGTTGGGAGACTTCGTCAACCTGTCTTCACTTTAGATAAAGGCACAAAATACGTTAGTAACGATGCCCTAGCATGCAGGGTCATTTCCACATGCTGGGTCATCTATAAAATAAGGGTAACCCTGGATTATGCACATTTTAGATCATATTAAAATAGAATAAAACGAATGTAAGCTTCCCTGAATAAAGTCGACATCCTGGGCCATCAATTTACTATGGACACATTCAGGGTCATTTGAACGTTACCTGCCAAATTCTGGGTCATACAATTCCTGGGTCACTCCTGCCCTTGGCCTTTACCTGTACCCTGGATTATCAGCCGAGAATTCGGGGTATAACATTCACGACTTGAAGAATTCCGCCAACTTTCCATCGGGAACCATTTTCCGACCTTTTGATCCCCATACCAAGTCTGATTTCATCTCCACTACCTGGTTTGCTTCATGTACTACCCTTTTTTGCCCGGAATGACATTCCCCTTTCCGGAACTCATCACCCAATTCTTCAAGACCACCCGACTCTCCTATTCCCAAACCATGCCTATGGTTTGGAGAATTCTATATCCCCTTGACCAGTTGAACCAAACCAGGAATCTCGACACTGTGATTCCTGAGATTTGTGAAGCATACCAACTCAGAACCCATGGTTGCAGCCGGTTCGTTTTGAAGGCTCGCACCTCCACCTCTTAATTGATTCCTCGAGCTTCCCACAATGACCATGACTGGAAGAAGCGTTTCTTCTTTGTCAAGCGAGATTCGATTCCTGGGGGTACGGAGTTTCCATTGAAATGGGTTGAGAAGGGTAGGATATCGATTTCTTTTGTTGTTACTGGATTTTAAATATACATTTAACTTTTCTGTCATTTTCTTCTTGCAGCTCCCAAGTTTGAGAATCTCATCAAGAAGCAGCCGGATCCCAAGAAGCTCGAAGCACTCTACCAAATTCCTACTAGCGAAAGAGCCTTGGTCCTTGAAGCAACTGCCAGCGAACACAGCTACTCCGCTGATCACACTCCCACCATGTCTGGTAAGTTTTGTAGGATCCTGAACTGTGTATTTATTCAAGCATCCTGAATGTTAATAGTTTGTCTTCCTTCGTAGCCCCCAAATCCAGCTCTTCGTTCTCCCTGAAGGATCTTGACAATCTCCTCAAGGTTAAGAAGGAGCAGCTTGAGCAGCCCGCCACCTCCAAGCCGCCTATCAGCCGACCAAAGGCATCGACTTCCAAGAAGCGAAAGGCTCATGAGACTCCCGGGGCTCCTGTGTACCTGGAAACCTTCGAAGATCTTGCTCCCTCTGAGGTCAGCAACAAGATTCTCTCGATGCAGACCATGATTAACCTGGTAAGATGCTCAAATAATGCATATGTCAGTTTCATACCTGTTGCAGCTGCTGACCATGATTCCTGTTTGTGTAGGGTATTGAGAAGCTGAGCACCCAAGCCATGGACATAGAGAAGAAACTGGCCGAGGCAAACGAGAAGATCCATGCCCAAGCCGACACTACCAAGGGTAACACCCTGTTTTATGAGCATAAGCTCACCGAACAGCGTCTGGCCCTGGAAGCCAAGATGGCCTCCGATGCTGAAATAGGCCAACTCTCGGCTGCCCGGAGCGTCCTGGAATGCAAGATCCAGATGGCAGGTGAGGCTGGTTTTCAGGTTCCCGGTTGGGACGTCGCAGGCTGGAGGTTGGTTCTGGAATCGTTGGGATGAGGAGATGGTGATGTGGCTGGAACAGGGAAAGATGGGAATGACGGTGGCTCCTCAAAGAGGGTTTCGGATTCTCTGATGGCGATAAAAAGGGCTTATGTGCTGGAGCTAGGATAGGGCAAGAAGCTGGAGGAGGTGGAGAAGCTGCTGGAAGAAGGGAAGGCAGTGGGCGATAAAGATAATGCAGCGGTCTGAGCCCACTTTTTTAGTTTGATGGTTTTTTGTTAAACAATGTCTTTGTGGTTCCTGTAAGAAACAAGTAACAAACAACAAACAATGATAGGGCTCCTGGTGGAGGGATCTTGCGTTTACAAGACGAAACTAGGATTCCTAAAAAACAAACTTTTGACCTCTGAGATTCTCAAGCGGAGGGATCCTAAGGTTTTCAGGACGAAACTTGGGAAGCTCAAAACCCTTTGCGTATGTTAATATAATTATCTTTTGGCTTCTCAAGCTGTGTTTTGCATTGAAATCTTGTAGATAAGATCAATTATAAAATTTATTAAGAATCTTAAAAAAGACTTGTATATTGGGAAATAGTTTGAGATTGAACAATTGAATAAGTTATGTTCCAAAATAATAAAAACTTAAGTTACCTGACCTTCGAATTTTACCTTAGCCGACTCCTCAATTTAAACTGTCATTTCCTCTTTTATCTTATTCAAGATTCTGGTAGGAATCCTGAGAACACTTTTCTCGGAATTGTCTCAACTTCCTCAGGAACCTGAAACAAATCTAATAAGCTTCTTGGCCTTCGGCCGAAGCAAATCTTTCTGGGAACAAGATGGAAAATTTAGAAATAAGCTGGGGATAAACCTGGGGTTCTTGGGACTAAGCCAAAACTGGGGTCAAGCCCGATAAACTTGGGACTAAGCCAAAACTGGAGTCAAGCCCGATAAACTTGAGACTAAGCCAAAACTGGGGTTAAGCTCATTCGTAAGTGACATGAATATGTCAAAACCTTAGATAACACGTCAGTGTTATAAACCTTGAGAATCCGCCCAGCAGCCTACGATGACAAGATTGTCAACCACCCTTGGGATGGACTTGTCCGGCCATCTTGAGCATGCTGGTGGACAACGTGCGCTCCTGGCGAGGGTCGTGCGCTACTGGCGATTACCCAAACTTAGGAGAGGAGTCAGCCTCTCAAACCTTAGAAGGTATTCAATATACCTTAATCGTAGGAAAGGTGGCCAACCTCTTAACTGGGGATATACCCAAAGTATCTAGGATGCTCAAAATCTGCAAAACACTCAACACTTGGTGAGGGGTGGGTGTTAGCTTAGCTAACACCACTCCGATGCTTAAGTCAGTATCATGTGATCAAATTAATAAGGATAGTATTGAATAGGGGTGAGCAAATGGTAAAGCCCGGCCCGACCCGGTAAAACCCGGCCCGAGCCCGAAGCCCAAATAAGCTTAAAACCCCAGCCCGATAACCGGACCAAAAGAAGAACAAGGAAATCGGGCTTTTGCCCGCCCGATTTGTCGGGCTTTAAATCAGGCCCGATACCCGACAAAGCCACCAAATTGCTACTTTTGGTGAATTAATGCACACAATATGGAAGCTATATGGAAATTAAGTACATATATTTATTTGCTACATTATATGTGTTCATATTAACACAATGTATTTGGCCTTTCGTGACCAACTTTTAAGCCACTCTAATTCATTCTCTCTTATGCCACAAATATGATTTTGTTGAGTATTATCCTCATGCTAATCCATTATGTGCACTAATACAGTTACTTCACTTTCTAATACAGATGTGTTTTTTTATTTTTATTTGTAGCTTATAACTCAGTGATATATTGATATATTTGTTGTTTCTTAAATTGAAGTTGCAACAACGTTGGAATATCCTCTAGTAATTCTCGATGTTTTTCTTTTTGAAGTTTATATAGAATATGATTCATTTGTTGAGCGATGGTATTTTTTATAGATATATATATTTTCTTTAATAAAAGATAGTAACATATATGATTTTTTTTAAAAGATTTATAATTTTTTATAGATAGGTATAGTTTATATGATAAAATACTTGATTTCCTAAATACCCTACATAAAATATACAAACAAATCTATTATCTTTTTTTTTTTTAAATTGAAAGATCGGGCTTCGGGTCTTTTTGGTTAATTTCGGGTAAAGCCCGGGCCCAGGCCCGAGCCCGACTTTTATTGAATTTGGGGCCCGAAGCCCAATTTGCTATACACACACCGGGCCGGGTGTCGGGTATTTTCGGGTCGGGTTTCGGGTCTTGGGCGGGCTACCCGATTTTTGCTCACCCCTAGTATTGAAATCAGATCAGTATAGATGCCTTGTAGTATTTGAGTAGCGAGGATCCTTGGGATACCATTAGGATTCTAGTGGGATTCCTACATGAAATAAGCTTTGAGATGTATGGCATTCCACGCTTTTGTTAGGGGTTCCCCTTCCATGTTTACCAAGCGATATGCCCCTTTTCCTTCTTCAGAGTCTATCAAATACGGGCCTTCCCACTTAGGTGCCAACTTTCCATCGGCCGGATTGGTTGTATTCTGAAATGCTTTTCTCAACACTAAGTCCCCTACTTGAAATCTTCTTAACCTGGTATTCCTGTTATAAGATTTCGCCACCCTCTGTTGATAGGATGCCATCCGGATTCTCGCCATATCTCTGAGCTCTTCGACTGTTTTAAGATCCTGAAGCAAGGTTTGGCTGTTGGTTTCAGGATCCTTACAGCTGATCCTGGCTGTGGGTAACACCATTTCCATGGGGATCACGGCCTCAGCTCCAAACACTAATGAGAATGGAGTTTGACCGGTAGCATTCTTGGGTGTTGTCCTATCTGCCCAAAGAACAAAAGGCAGCTCCTCAGCCCATTTACCTTTCTTGGAGCCCAACTTCTTCTTGAGGTTATTGATGATGATCTTATTGCTGGATTCTGCATGCCCATTAGCTTGGGGACGGACATGTGTTGAAGTGATCATTTTTATGCCCCAACTAACACAAAAATTTGTTGTTCTTTTGCCGATAAACTGGGAGCCGTTGTCACATATGATCTCTGCCGGAATCCCAAATCTGGTAATAATGTTTCTATTGATGAAGGATATCACTTCTTTCTCTCTCACTTGCACATAGGCTTCTGCATCAATCCATTTGGAGAAATAATCTGTCATTGCAAGCATAAATACTTTTCCTCCAGGAGCCTTGGGCAGCTTGCCTACAATATCCATCGCCCACTTCATAAACAACCATGGGGATACTATAGGGTGCAGATGCTCAGCTGGTTGATGTAGAATATTGCCATGCCTTTGGCAGGCATTGCATTTTTGTGAGAAGCCCATGGCGTCCTTCTTCATTGTAGGCCAATAGTAGCCAAATCTGAGAATTTTGGAGAAGAGTGCTCTGCCCCCAGTGTGATTTCCACAATCTCCGCCATGAATGTCTTCAAGCACTTCAAGAGCTTCTGCTTTCTCTAAGCATCTCAAGTAGACACCTGCAAGAGATTTTCTATATAATACGTTATCTAAGATAAAGTAAGGTATTACCTTGGCGT
Source organism: Deinandra increscens subsp. villosa (assembly GCA_039602395.1). NCBI lineage: Eukaryota > Viridiplantae > Streptophyta > Magnoliopsida > Asterales > Asteraceae > Deinandra > Deinandra increscens. The sequence continues at coordinate 728,231 of JBCNJP010000006.1, read as the reverse complement.
GAAAAGCCCTAGGATTTTCATCCTCAGGAATCTCCCCGTTTTTAAGATATTTAATAATTGGACGGGTCCAGGATTCCTGGGTATCCTTGGGACTCCCGACATCTGCTTCTTCATTATCATCGATAACGTGAGCTTCCTGTTGAGCTATTGCCGGCGTCAGAATATGCGTGATAGGAATACTTATATCCTCAGGGATCCTGAGAGATGTAGCCAGGTTTGCTAAAGCGTAGGCTTCTGAATTGTCTTCTCTTGGCACCTGTGAGATGTTAAAACTTTCGAAAAAGAAAGATAATTTTTTTTAACAATATCAAGATACTTGATTAGATTCTACCCTCTCACTGCATAAGAGCCATTAAAGTGGTTAGTTAATAGAAGAGAATCAACGAATACTTGAATGTACCGGATGCCCATATCTCTAGCTAACTGCAACCCAGCAATCAAAGCTTCATATTCAGCTTCATTGTTGGTAGCCTGGAATTCACAAGATATGGATGATGGTATTATGTCCCCCTGTGGCGATTTTAGCAGGATGCCCAGTCCTGTTCCTCTAACATTTGAGGATCTATCAGTGTAAAGGATCCAGTATTCTTCGAGCTTCTCAAGTTGCTGGACTTCCTTCTCAACTTCTGGTTCTATGTCACTGCTGAAATCAGCCACAAAGTCAGCCAAGGCTTGGGACTTGATTGCTGTTTTTGGATCATATTTGATGTCGTAGGCACTCAGCTTGACTGCCCACTTAGCCATCCTACCTGACATTTCCGGCTTCCTGAGAACTGCCTTAATAGGATAGTTAGATTTTACAATTATAACATGAGTTTTGAAATAATGTCTAAGTTTAGTGGAAGCCATTATAAGAGCTAGAATTAATTTTTCAAGGTGAGAATACCTGGACTCTGCGTCTAGCTGAGTTTTACTTACGTAATATACCGGATGCTGCTGACCTTGATGGTCTTTTACCAGGACTGCACTGACTGAGCTTCCGGAAATGGCAAGATATAAATACATTGGCTCCTCATCCTCTGGTTTCATCAGCAACGAGGTTGCTGACAGGTAGTCTTTTAAGCACCTCAGGGCTTCTTTGTGCTTCTCAGTCCATTCGAACTTCTTATTTTTCCTCGGGATATCGTAGAAATCCTTACTTTTTCTGAGGATCTTGAAATGAACCTGTTGAGTGCTGCGATTCTTCCTGTCAACCTTTGTACCTCTTTTACATTTGATGGGGACTTCAAATTTAGGATTGCTTTATTATGCTCTGGACTTGCTTCGATCCCTCTTTTTCTGTAACCATGTAGCCTAAGAGTTTTCCAGCTCGTACCCCAAAGTTGCATTTGGAGGGATTGAGCTTCATGTTATACTGATCGAGGATGTCAAAGGTAGTTTGGAGATCCTTGACATGATCTTCTGCCTTTTTGGATTTCACCACCATATCATCTATGTAGACCTCCATTGTGTCCCCCAGTTGCTCTTTAAACATCATATTGACGAGCCTCTGGTAGGTGGCACCTGCATTTCTTAAACCAAAGGGCATAGCAGTATAACAATAGATACATGTCGGAGTCATAAATGCCGTATGCTCTTGGTCACATGGTTCCATCTGAATTTGCTGGAATCCTGCTGAGGCGTACATGAAAGTGAGCATCTCATGACCAGCTGTAGTATCTACCATTGCATCAATATGGGGAAGTGGGAAAGGATCCTTAGGGCATGCCTTATTTAAGTCTGTCTAATTAACACAGACTCTCCACTTTCCATTCTTCTTCTGGACCACCACCACATTTGCTAGCCATTTAGGATATTTGACTTCTCTAATAATCTTGGTTTTGAGAAGCTTGCCTACTTCCTCCTGGATGATTATATTCTTCTCTGGAGCTAACTTACTTCTTTTTTGCTATATAGGCCTGAAAGAAGGATCTAAACCAAGTTTGTGAGTATTAACATGTTTAGGGATACATGTCATGTCCTCGTGCTTCCAGATGAAAGTTGAGGTTCCGGCCTTCAGAAGCTGAACCAGTTTTTGTTCAACATTCGCTGGGATACCTGTTCCTACGAGCACCTTGATATTAGGATTCTTAGGGTCTAGAAGGACTTCTTTAACATCAAGCTCCCTGTCCTCCTATACTTCAAGTGCCTTCCCTTTGTCACCTTTGTGGTATTCTTCATTGATGTTGAATAACAGTTCTTGGCTTCCTGCTGGTCGCTTTCAATCCTTACAACTCCCCAAGGTGTAGGAAGCTTGATGCATTGATGCTATGTTGAAGGGACCACTTTCATCTCATGTATCCATGGCCTGCCAAGAATTATATTGCAACAAGAAAGAGAATCTATAACACAAAATTTTTTCATAGAGTTTACCCCTTCTATGTATACTGGCAACCTGATATCCCAACGGTGCTTTTAGTTTCACCGCTGAAGCCAACTAGGACTGAGGATCTTGCAACGATCTCAGTTTCTGGGATCCTCATCTTCTTGAGCACATATAGACGGATTATGTTTACTGAGCTTCCATTATAAATCAGAAATCTGCGGACAAAATGGCTAACAATATATAAATTGACTACAAGACTATCATGATGAGTATTCTGAACATGAGAACGGTTGCTCTCATCGAAGGATATGAGCTTGTCTTGGGTTAGGGTGGACGTCCGGATAGGTCTGTCACTGTGACAACTCGGTCAATCCATATTCATTTAAACCCGACCCGAATTCGAAATTCTATTTCAGTTATTTTTATTTCCATTTAACCCGAAAACTTGAGCAAACCAAACATATATAGTACTTGTGGGAAATAATAAGCACGAGTAAATAAATATAAGGTTTCCCGAAAAGTTTGAGGCTAAAATGCGAAATAAAGAAAATCTGATCTTTCACGCGAAATTCGGTGTTAACCAGAAGTCTAGAAAATTATAAAAGTATGATATTTCATATCCCAAAGTTAGAAATTATATAAAAGTAATTTTTATAATTTTTGGGGTTAAAAGTGTCAATTCATCAAAGTTCAGGGGCTAAAATTGCAAAAATGAAACTTCAGGGGCTAAAAGTGTAAATCTGCCAAAATCACTTTAGGGTGGTACGCCCCAAATGTCTAATTTCTGGGCGGTACCCCCCAAAACGTGCAGACGTGTTTCTAGGCTATTTACGTGTTTCAGCCTCGTTAAACCCCCCAAATCGTGTCAAAACTGCCGATTAGTCACCATTAGACGTGTCTTCACTGGTTTTCGCCCCTTCCATCATATAAACCAACCTCTAGAACTCAAAATCAAGCTTTAATTTCATAAATCACTCTCTCAAAAATCCTAATTCGCACCAGAGACTTGGTTGCTTCAATTCGTTCGACTCAGAAGCTCTCGAGGTCCCATTTTCTGCAGATCTTCATTATTTGGTATGTAGAACAAAACCCCTCTATCAATTTCAGTTCATATATACGTTTGATTCGAGTTCTAGAATTGCTCATAAACTAGGGTTCTTGAACAAGATTGCTTAAAATTGAGCAATCTGCTTTAAATTAGAGGCTGATTTTTGGCATATGACTATAGAATAACATAACTTAAGAAAGCCCTAAGTTAATATCATGATTCTCAAACATTTGGTATTTGTTTAGAAACCGAGCTAAAAATTTGGGTTTTCTTGATATTAGTTTATAAAAATTAGGTATTATACAATTAACATTTGCATGTTACTATGAATAGTGTCCAAAGCAAACTTACCTCCCCCCAAGCATGTTGTACAAGCCTTTTATGCGTAGAAGCAAACTTACCTCCCCCAAGCATGTTATTGAGGGTTATTATGGTCTTTTTATGATTAACAATAAGGTTATTCAGGTCACTTTATTGCTGACAATTATATGGATAAAGAAGACCAGTAAACCACCATGCCTCCATGTCCTTTTATCTTCTTATCTTCTCCTCTCTCTCGAAGGATTCTCTCCATCTGCGCAGATGATGTCAGTCCAATGTGTCGTCATTATTGTGCTTATTTTGTCTTATTTATTTATAATAATGGTTGGATTATGTTGCATTTTCACGGGTTTTTATGTTTTGAGGTACCGTGAGCTTAATGAGTCAAATTGGAGCAGTTATGAGAGAAGCTGAAGCTGATTGGTACAAATTTCAAGAAAGATCGTGAAGCGGGCAAAGACTTAGAAGAAAAAGAAGAAAAGTCCTGAAATGAAGATCTGGGCGGTACGCTCAGAAGAGAAGAAATCAGGGCGGTACGCCCTGAAAAGGAGGAAAAGTTCCGGAAGAAGAAACCCGGGCGGTACGCCCAGGATTGCATAACCTGGGGCGGTACGCCCCAATTTGGCCGACAGAAGAAATTAGGGTTTTTCATATAAAATTGAGGCTTTAAACTTTGAGGGATATCTTAATATACTATTACGAACAAAAGCCCTAAGTTATTTCACTTTAAAAAAATAATCTTTATATTTGTTTGAATAAAATGACAAATCAGTGTTTTGTTATGAAAACATAAACACATAAAATCATGATTAATCTTTGCCATTGGACCATCACATTGCAACAACATGATCCATATATATATATATATATATTAATATATATGTGTAGATAATTTTACAAATGTATATATATATATATATATATATATATATAT
>JBCNJP010000006.1:690298-723123 GCA_039602395.1 Deinandra increscens subsp. villosa | reverse complement strand
TATATCCACATGACCATATGTATGTATATATAAACATATATTAAGTCAAAATCTATCATGTAGGTATGTATATATGTGTGTGGTTTGATAACGTATTAGTATGTGTTTGTATGCGTGTGTGTATGCACGTAACGGTGTAATAATACGTAGGAGATGTGATAATATAGGTCACACAGAGACCTTAGAGGGAGCCTGGATGGTAAGATGTGAGCCCTTTAGGTCACTCCGAGACCTTAGTGTCACCTTTAATTTCTCCTTGTAGGTGACCTCTTGGTTGAAGAGGTGAGCTGAATCTCATATAAGGAGTCCCATATCTCACCTACAGCTCTTTATGTCACCCTGAAGGTTTTTTCATATTTTATTTGTATTATTTATTTATATGTAATAATAATAATAATAATAATAATAAGAATAATTTTAATAATTAGTGTTATTATTATTAGTATTATTATAATAATAACAATTATTATTATTAATATAACAATAATAATTTTATATGTGTACGTCTTGTATGCATGTTTATATACATGTAAAAGTGTAATGTATGCATATATGAACGCATATTAAGTTTATTCATATTGATATTGTATGCACATATGTGTGTGCATGTAAGCAGGGGCGGTTCTTAATGGGTACCAGCAATGACCTCGGTCACTGCTGATTTTTTGTCCCGAGGTACCGAGTATAGGCGTTTTACGAAGAAATTTTTTATATATATCGTTTCGGTCACCACTAATTTTTTTTTTATATATTGAGTTGGTCACCACTAATTTTTTTTTAATATTGAATGTATTAAGTCAGTCTCCAACGTAAAATTATTTATAAACGTTATGTATCTACTAAAAATATATCAAAAATTAGATCTTAAATGACTTATTTTAACTAAAACAAAGTTTAGGGTTGTTTTGGTAACTAAAACAAAGTATAAGGGTACTCATTTATTGTTTTTTTTGTTTGAACCGACTCGACCCGGATTCAATATTTTTTGTTCTAATGGATTGACCCGACCCGAATTCGTTACTTATATATATATATATATATATATATATATATATATATATATATATATATATAGTGAAAAGTTCATTGTAGACATCCACATAATTGTAGACAGGTAGACACCTTTTTTCACCATTAGATCTCTTGATCTAGTGGTTGTGATTAATTTTCTTTTTTCTTTTTTTCTTTTTTCTCATTAATTAAAAACTTTCACATGTGAAAAAGAGCTATTTCACATGCGAAAGTGTCTACAATGAACCTCACCCTATATATATATATATATATATATATATATATATATATATATATATATATATATATATAGTCGAGTTAGCCTACATCCAGCAAAAACGCTACATCCATTGCGGATTCATCTGGGGCGTCCATCAAGATCATCCAACAGCCAGGATCTATGGTGTTTCCGCCTATGGTGTTTTCGGTGGGGGGAAAAACACCATAGGCGGAAACACCATAGATCCTGGCTGTTGGATGATCTTGATGGACGCCCCAGATGAATCCGCAATGGATGTAGCGTTTTTGCTGGATGTATTTTACCCCAAACCTATATATATATATAGTGAAAAGTTCATTGTAGACACCCTCATAAGTGTAGACATGTAGACACCTTTTTTCACCATTAGATCTCTTGATCTAATGGTTGTGATTAATTTGTTTTTTTGTTTTTTTCTTTTTTCTCATTATTCAGAAAATTTCACATGTGAAAAGGAGTCATTTCACATGCGAAAGTGTCTACAATGAACCTCACCCTATATATATATATATATATATATATATATTGGTTTGATCCGACCCGAATTCGTTAGTTATATATATATTTTTTGGTCACGTAACTTTCGGTCACCCATGAAATTTTTTTCAAGATCCGCCACTGCATGTAAGTGTGTTGGTATGTGTATGTACATATGCATGTAGTACATACAATATACCAACGGAGTTCGTATATGAGGTTGTATCCACGTGACCATATGTATGTATATATAAACATATATTAAGTCAAAATCTATCATGTATGTATATATATGTTTGTGGTTTGATAACGTATTAGTATGTGTTTGTATGTATGTGTGTGTATGCACGTAACGGTGTAATAATACGTAGAAGATGCGATAATATAGGTCACACAGAGACTTTAGAGAGAGCCTGGATGGTAAGATGTGAGCTCTTTAGGTCACTCCGAGACATTAGTGTCACCTTTAATTTCTCATTGTAGGTGACCTCTTGGTTGAAGAGGTGAGTTGAATCTCATATAAGGAGTCTCATATCTCACCTCTAGCCCTTTATGTCACCCTGAAGGTTTTTTCATATTTTATTTGTGTTATTTATTTATATGTATTAATAATAATAATAATTATTATTATTATTAATATAACAATAATATTTTTTTTTATAATAATAAAAATTTGGCTGACACCCCTTTTATAGGTGAATCTCAGCGGGGACCCTGAGCATGTGCAAGAAGTGCGACGAAACAGGGCCCATCATTTTAAGGGGCCCATATTTTTAATATTTTTCTTTATATATTATAAACCATGAAGACTTAATCAATCAATTTGCTATAAAAATGCTAAGAGATCTTCAAGATTTGTCAGTAACTACTTAGAATGTCATTTTAAAACCATAATTTTCTTATGTTTATTGTATATAACTTATTTTTTGTCCTATTTAAGATCCTTTTCTATTACAATTTTATTTTTAAATGGGGCCTATTTTTTTAAGCTCGAACAGGGCTCCTAAATTCTCAGAACCGGCCCTGGTGAATCTTAGGGCATTATGTGAGCTTTTTAAATCTGGATGTGACTCTTAGACCTCAGAGTCACCTATATAAGGGGTGTCAGCCAAAATTTAAGGGGGTGTCCATAACAGACACCTATAAATATAGAAGATTTTAAATCAATCATGAACTCAAAAATACGAATCATCATGGACATGAATTATAAAGTATCGCTACTTCAGAGTTATTCAGATGAAAAAAATGAACTCAAAAAAAAAATCATACAGAACTTAAGACCATCAAATTGATTCGATTTAAAAAATTATAGGTTGTCTTACCTGCCCAGATTATAATTAAAAAATTCATATGCTTATAAGATCTTCACATTATGATAACTCGTTACAACTTTCAAATTAATTCATTACAACTTTGAAATTGGTTAGAAGTGTAGAAAACTAAATATCCAAATGGAATGAAATCTACATAGGATGGAACAAAAACACATCCAACCTTTGAGCATCACAAAATCGAGGGAATTATTTGTGGAAGGATTTGCAAGAAAATGAATGCTACTAAAAATTACATAATTGGTACGGGGTGAAATGGTCATAAGGAAAAAAGTCATTTAAATTGGGTATATATGAGTATATATATATATAGGAGAAAGTTATTATACAAATGACTAATTCCGTGCGAAGGGTTCTCATCCGCTCATCTGCGCCTTTTTTTATCTGACGGATTATAATTAATTGAATGGCTTTTTCTCAGAGAATTAAACAAAAAGGGTAGCGACGTCATTTTACCAAAAGGGCGAACCTATTAGAACCCGTATCATGCAAAAGATTTCAAAAACCATCACCAAAAAAGGGAATGAAGCAGGCGCTGAAGTAAAATTCAAAAACCATACGATTCTATACTCTCTGAAACCCTACTACAATGGAGAAAGCAACAATTTCATCGAAAAAAGATTGAAAATACAATTAAACTTTTATATAATGAATCTATACAACATATGATACTGAAAAACATTTTGCGTGAGATGTGATATTTGAACAGTTTGATAGTAATGCATGTCTAGAAACGCAGGTAAAAAGGACGAGATAAGAACAAAGAACAGACACGACAAGCCGATTATGACAGAGGAGAAGAAGAAGAGAGGTTGTGTTAATCGTTAAAATTGTTAATACCTAATTATTGCGTTATTTAATTTACATTATATGCGTTGTTTTATTTGTATATGTTGCGTTAATCGTATAAAACAATGTTATGTTGAGAATCTATACGATTGATTTTTTTAGCTTGCGTGAAATATTTTACACTATTTGCGTTTATTTTGAACCATTTGCGTGATTACTTTAGAAAACTAGCATAATGAATATAACTAGTGTAATTTCAAAACATATGCTTGCGTGATTAACTCTATACACTACTTGAGTGGATTTTAAACCACCTGCGTGATTTCACTGCGACAGTTGGCTGAGTTGAGGAAGAAAGTTATACCGGAAGGTCACAATGATGATGATGACTTTCAAAAACCTTTGAAAAAGAAACAAAGAAAAGCAACAGCAAAGGATGATAAAGAAGAAAAAAAAGAAGCCTAAAACACAAAGGCAAAACAGATTTGTAGCATACACAAACAAGAACATAACAATGAGGTGCTCTATTGAAAATCTTACTAATGCAATGAAGAATTCCAATGAGAATCAAAGAAAATCAATAGATGAAATTGGCTTCTCAAGTGCTTTAAATCTGACAATAAAAAACCACGCATCTGTATTGGGCTACTGGCTGCTCAAAAACTATGACACAGTTAATCATGAACTAAATGTGGGTAGACACAAAATCAAGGTAACTGCACAAAAAGTGCATGAGGTTTTTAGAATCCCTATGGGGAAAATAAAGATAACAGAGAAGAACAAACCAAGAAAGGGATCAAGCAAGTCAACTTGATGACTAACCAATTCGACAAACCAGGAGTATCAGTTGCTAATGTCATTGATGTAATGAAAGACCAAACTCAAGGAGGAAGAATGTTCAAGATAAACTTCCTTGTTGTTTGGAATACAGTAATAGTGTGACACCCCGTCCAAAAGTCAAGTCAACGCTCCTTACTTTGACTTTCGATTAGACCTTATGTGCTTATCTTGTCCATGATTTACTAACCCGTAACTGTACGTAACCAATGAAAAACCAGACGTAAACTGATTCCCACGTTTGTATTGGAAAACGCGCCCTAATAAACATTAAAGACCATTAAGGAATTAATGAAATTTTTGCAATAAGAAAACAAAAATAAAAATGTATTTTTCCGTTCACGCGTACCAAACCGTATCAACTTGAGAAAAACAAAAACAAATCATGTCAAGCAAAACTAAAACCGTTCATGTGAACCACAAATAAATTCAAAAACTTGTCGTTGTCAAGACTTAGTCAAACGATATAACCGTTAACCATATTGGGCCCGGTTAGGCCCAACAAGCCCAAAATCATCCGAATAAACCCGCAACTCGACCCGATGACTCGACTCGACCAACCGACTAACCGACCCAACCCGGAGGCCCGACCCGCGGCCCAACGGCCTTGGGCCGAACCCGATATCCCCCTCTCACTCGACCCACTCGGAAAACCCAACCCGACCCGATCCATTACTTTCGCGGCCCAACCCGAGAACCCGACCCAATCCCCTAACCAATTTAAGTGGGCCTCGGCCCATTCTCCTTCCCGAATTTATTTGGGCTTCGGCCCGACTCCCCTCCTCATTTTCATTTGGGTTTCGGCCCAACCGTGAAACAATATTAATAAATAGTTTGGGCCCACAAAATTTTATAAAGATTAGCCACTAGTATTTTATAAAATTTAGCCCAACAATTTACTAAAACCACCACCTTACTAGATTAATTATACTAGGAGTTAATTTATAAAAGTTATGATTTTTATAAGCACTTAACCCTTTCATATTTTATAAAAGCTTCTAAACCTTTATAAAATACATGAAAGTTTATAAAAATTTAATCTCCTACACATGGTTAAAAGAGGGTGAATGAGAGCTTGACAACAAGCCTAGTCTAGAGATGATTAGAGGTAATAACCAATGGTCATTAACCATAAACCATCCTATAAATACAAGCCCTCACTTCACCATCCATCCACACCTTCACCACTCAAACTCTCTTCTCCCTCCCTTGAACACTCACGGCCGGCCACCACCTCAGCCAGCCGACCGCCGCCAGCCTCCACTCGCCGGACCTCCCTCAACCGCCGCTGTGGACCGCCGAGAAGCCGCCAGACACCACCGAACCACCCTCCTTTTTTTCTCTCGGTTCCACTTTTCTTTCCCCATTGTGAGTTTTTCTAATTCACTTTTCTATCTATTTTTCACCCCAACGAACCCTCAAGTCTTGACAATAATCCACCAAGTTAACTAGAATGTTTGTGTTTGTTTGATCAACTAACAACAACTCCCTTCTTAACCCCCTTTCTTCTAAGATCAAGCACTCATCTTGGTGTCTTTGAGACTTAAAAATATCCAAGGAGTGTGGTGAAACACATTTGTGAAATCAAAATGAAAGTAACAAGTGTGCACCATGAATCTTATGTATATGAAACCTTGGTTTCATAAGTTAGTTGATTTAAACAAAACCCAAGCATCTTCATATAAATTAAATCATAAATGATAACTAACAATCTATACATGTTTATATTTCTTGTCCTAACACCAAGTGTTAGTGATTGTTTTTTTTTTTATTTGTCCTAACACAAATGTGTTAGTTGATTGTTAATTTATTTAAAAGTCCTAACACCAATGTGTTAGTTGATTGTTAATTTATTTAAAAGTCCTAACACCAATGTGTTAGTTGATTGTTATGATATATGTCCTAACACAATGTGTTAGTTAATTAATTACAAATCATATTATGTTACATGTTAAAACTATGTTAAACAAATAAATCTCCTAAACAAGATGTAATGATTTAAACAAAGTTACATATGTAACTTATGACATAAATGGCTAAAACAAATAAAAGAGAACAAAAAGAATTTTTATAGATTTTGTTACTAAAAATGGAAGGAATAAAATTTAGGTCAAATGATTGGTTTGACATAAATCCTTGGGATTATTACAAGTTTAACCATTTAAGTATTTAATATAAATGGAAGTTTTTCTATAAAAAGACTTAATAAAATAAAAATGATTTATAAAAATAATCAATCAATTAATTATTTTTATAAACTTTTATTGTTACCTTGATGAAATCAAAGTAATCAAAGATCAAAATACGTTGCGTAGCAATAAAACCGGGACCACACGGCGATATACGCGAAAACGTAACCGTTAGAGATTTTTAAATAAAATTTCTAATCAAGTTTCTATAAAGACAACTTTATATAAATCCAAGCGTCGTTACGATGTTTTGAAAATGTTTAAGAAAGAAATAAATATTTCATGTCAAAGAAATATTTTAAACGACTTCGAAATATTAAATGATTAGATGTTAAACGATTCATGTTTTAAGAATAAATAATTAATTTTGACGATTAATAATGTTTTATTCACCAAATACGGTTAATCATAATTATTTGGAAATAATTATAAATTGTATAATTAACAAACCAAGCACGTAATGGTTTAATTAAAAATAATTATACAAACTTGTAAAAATAATAATAAACATTATTATTTGCAATATTCAGGACTTGATTGAACTAAATAATTGTTTAATCTTTTATTATATTTATTGAACATAAACATAAAACATCACAAATGTATTTATTTGATAAGTACTAACTAACGGGTTTTCAAACGTATACAAACGGGATTAAATGTCAAGACTTGACCGGTATCATTTGGGTGACCTATGTTACTCAATTGATCATTGACCTTATGCATATGCTTATTAAATGATCTAGGACGTTACGTGCTACCGTTCCTTCACTGCTTATATACCGCTTACCTGCTAAATCTGTGAGTTTCACGGCCCCTTTTCCTTTCAACTATTTTATACTTTGGGGGAGAAATCATGAAATCTGTTAAATGCTTTTTACTTAATATTATGGTTTATCTGTTAGCCGTATGACTACTTGTTCTCTTACTGATTGTCTAATTTGGTACATTATCGTTATGAACGTTTGTACAACCGTATCCCACCATTAATTGATTTCAATTAGTTCTGTATGAAACGATAGCTAGTGAATAGATCTATTTGGGTTGACAACCCTGCCCAGTTCGGTAGCTCTGATCCTGAGTCCGTACATTGTCAAGGGGCACACGTCAGTTATTCTGCTCTGTTTAACATCTCTGGGCAAGAGATGCTTGGGTGGGTAACCGTTAGTATTTGAAATCAAGGTTCAGGTGAGATCATACATCCACAACGGTAAAACGAAGTAATATTAAGTATACCGAAATCTGTTTTACAAATGTTTAAATGATAAATCATAAACCTGTGAACCTCACCAACATTATGTTGACCCATTTTCAAACTCATGATTTCTCAGGTAATTGAGCAATCACCGAAGGCATGCAAATGGGGCTTAACTTCAACTATCGGACCTGCTTCGCCGGAGTCATAGTCCCGACCCATCCCAAATAAACTACCTTATGCTTTTATCAATAAATTAAGACTTTTTATTTTCAAATGTAAGACATTATCATTTCACCACTTTTCCGCTGCAATCTAAATGATGTGATGTTTTACTATAACGTTTGAATATAATTAGTTGTTCTATGTATCCACGACTATGATTCCATTCTCGCTCACACCCGATACCGTTGACCGGGGTGTGACAAATAGGGTACATCAAAAATCCACAACTGTAAATCAAAGGTTCGTGATCAGTATTGAGGATATGTCTGAAATTAAAAACATGGACTGGTGCAGTTATATGATTGATATGCTGGACATGACTACAGAATAGTGGCATGAGGATCAATTTAATGGTCCTTTGACATTCCTCACGGTATGTTTTACTAAAAATAGTGTAGAACATGTTTATGAGAAAGCAATAGAAAATAATGTTCAATAATGTTTTTAAAACACAGGTGTTGTACATACATGAATGGCAAAAAAGGCACAAGGTACGAATTGATCCAGAACAAACACCAGCAATACTGTACATTTCAGATAGAACCTTAGAGATGATGCAGGAATATTTGTTTGATAATGGCCCACTAACTGATGTGGAAGATCAAGATGATGAGGATGCTGATATTAGAAAAGAAAAGGATGCAGCAACATCCCTGCAAAAAATGAAGACAGCTGAAGTGACGCAAACCTCACCAGAAATAATGAAAGCAATTGAAGTGATGGAAAAATCACCTCAAGTAATAAAAGAAAGTGATATGGTGCACATTTCAACTCAAGATATAATTGAATACTACAAAAACCAGACAAGAAGAATAATGAAAATGAATAACCTGTAAGTTTTCACGCATTAACAAAAAAAATCACGCATGTATTAATTAAAATCACGCATGTGGTAATTAAAATTCACGCATGTTATAATTGAAAATAACGCATGTTATGAATATAACATTATAGCAGGTTTCTTAGAGGGGTGACATGGGGAAGGATGATGATGATGAAATACACTATGATTTCTCAGGTGGTTATGACTTTCATAAACATGAAAACATCATCTCTCCCGCATTAAACATAAAAATGCAGTAGGAACTTTCACCCAGAGAGTTATTGACTACTACATCACACCGACACAAAAAGATACACAGACAGAGGAGAATCTAAGTTTTCATCCATATTCTAAAAAATAGTGAAAAACGCACCCTATAAAAGTATCAAGCATGTGTTTTCCTACTAATAACGCAAATATTTTAACATCTTTTCAGAGGAGTGGATGACTTTAATGGAACACCACATGTTGGTGTTTGATAAGGTTTTGGCTGACATAACAACTTTGATAGAAGATGGAAGAATCAAACACAGTGACAGCTACACCTACATTGAAAAATGTGAAGAGTGGAAGCAAAACCTGAAAAGTCTATCACAACCTCAAGAAGGTAGAGTTGAACAAGGTGATCCAGAGATAATAGAAGTCTCCATAGTAGAGGAAGAAAACAAGGGTGGTGAAGAAGAAAATTTTGAAGTTGAGGCTGATGTTGAAAATGAAGACAAAGGTAAAAATGGAAACACCTTCAAACAATAACGCAAATGTTACTTTAAAATAACGCAATAAGCATTTCCTAAAAAACAATAACCATTTGAATGTAAAAAAACAGAAGTGCATAAGGATGATGAAAATAATGATGTTGGAGATGTTGAACCTAAAGATGGTGGAATTAAAACTGAACAGAAAGGTAAAAGTGGAAACACCTTCGATAATAACGCAATTGCTAACTATAATAACGCAAATGACCATTTCAATGAAAAAACACAGAAGGAGAGAAAGAATATGATGAGGAAGAAAATGAGCAAGTACATGTGACACATCTGGAGGAGCGGATTGAAAAAACTGAAACAACCCAAGGTAATAACGCATGTTAATAATCTTTCTAACAATTTGATATCTAATTTTTTTTTTTGAAAAAACGCAGAAGGTAACAAAGATGTGGTAGTCAATTATGACATAATTCAAGGGGGGACTCAACCTCAATCATCACAGATAGAAGGTAATTACGCAATGCATATTTATTTTTCACCTTAAAAAATTACCTTATTGGACTTTGATAAAAAAAAACCAGATTCTACTATAGAGACAAATCAAGTTATCTCTTTGATACAAACAATGCCATTCCTGCAACCACCTACTGTAGTGGAAGCAGAGAATCAAAACAAAGAAGAAGCTGCAAAGGATACTGCTAAAGAAGAAAATATTTAAAAAACTGAGACAAATTTGCTATAAAGTGAGGAGAAGCACAAAGTAGAGAATAAGGAGAAACAAGGTACCTAACAAAAAAATTATATTCATTACGAGATTAAATTTTGAAAATAATCACGCATAAAATCTAAAAATGAATTAAAAAAACAGAAGAGAAGAGTGAAGAGGATGAGGAACAGAAGGATAATAATAAAACTCCTGAAAGGGTGAAATTTGATGAAGAAGGACATCAATATAGCCCAATAACAAAGAGAAGGAGAAAACGGGCATTTGCACTTACGTCCTCATACTACAGGAAAACAGTTGAAATAACAACTAAGCTGCAAGTATTAGAAAAAATGATTACAGATTGGCTGTTCACACCGATCAAAGATGAACTGTAAGAATGCATCCATGTTAAATTTATCACAAATACAATAAAAAAAATTCTTAACAAAAATGACATGTTTTTTTAATAACTTATGCAGATATGTTGTGTATGAATCAAACTATGGAACAATAATGTATAAAGCTGTATTGGAAAGCTTTCATCCTGAAATCTACATACACACATATGCTCTGGATGCATATATAAAGATATTAAATGATGAAGAGCAACACAGAAAGCAGGACCAACCAATGAGATTGTTTTGCCTATCCACATTGCTGTTACAAAATAAATAATAAAGATAACGCAACTTATAGAGATGAAATCACGCAACAACATATTTTGATTGCTGATTTAAACTTTTTTTTGCAGTCTGATGTACTCTACATCAGCGAAAAGTATGATGATGATTATAGGCAAAAAATCTTTACAGACAACCTGCAAAAACACGTAGAAAGATTGGGGATGTCTTCACCGTGGAACGTGGATCTATGCTTTATTCCGATTCTAATGAGCGAACACTTCTATGTAATTTGTTTCGATATCAGAACTGGAGCTGTCAGCTTGTTAGACAACATGGTGGATCGAAAAAAGTTTGATAATAGATACCAAGGAGTCCCCCATATAGTGGTAATTCTTTATCACGCAACATTTCTCTTAAGATAACGCATTCTTTAATTTTGTAACAAATTTTATAATTACGCACACTTTATACAATAATAACGCATTCTTTGAAAAATCACGCACCATTCAAAATAAAAAAATAACACATTGTTCCATAATTTTGCAACTTAAATGTTTGAAAGGCTATTTGGAAAGCACAAAACATCCTCATCATATGCAGTTCGACCATGATAAAATCGAAAGGGTAAAATGAAATGGAAAACAACGAAAAACTTTGTTGATTGTGGATTAATCGGTTTAAGGCATATGGAGACTTTCTTTGGTGATGTCAACTAGGAATGCAACTTTGCTAAGGAGTCAGATCCAAATTATGTGCAAAATAAACAGTTGATTGAACTGAGAAACAAATATGTCGCAAAAATCATTCTCTCCGACACAAATAATTTGAAAGCAGACGTCGTCATCAAGGCCAAATCCCACAAGAAATTCTTCGGGGAACACATGGATACAAATGACCAAAAGAAATCGACAATTAATCTTATCAACGAGAGAGTACAAGTAGCAACTGGTTGAAAAACATTTGTTTGTATGTTTAAGATTTGGTAGTTTTATCAAAAAATTTGGTTCTCTAATTTTGACGCATAATATACATCACTATTACACATGCTATAATTGTAAACTCCCAGTCTCCCGTAAAAAAATGAACATAAGTTCAAAAAAATTTAATTAATTGAATTTGTATAATCACGCATGTTTCTTCAATTTTCACGCATGAAGAAACTAGATATAAATCAGGTTACAACAAATAACGCAACAATATCTAATTAAAAACACACGCTGTGACGTTATCTACCGTCTATTCTAATTAAAAATTACTTTAAATTGACAAAAATGCCCCTCCGCGTCCAGAAAGAAAACGCCACGCGTCGGCCTATCATTCCTTTACACGCTTCGTACGGAAAAACCCATATTTGAACTTTCACATATATATATATATATATATATATATATATATATATATATATATATATATATATATAGGGTTAGGTTCAAATGAGAACTTTTTCTTTTGAGAACTTTTGAGAACCATTCTGAGCCACTAATTTTCAAGGGGGAAGCATTCAAATTCATGGGGGGTTTCCATATATATAAACTAGTGGCTTAGAATGGTTCTCAAAAGTTCTCAAACCAAATTGGTTCTCAAATGATCCTTCCCCTTATATATATATATATATATATATATATATATATATATATATATATATATATATAGGGAGATGATCATTTGAGAACCAATTTGATTTAAGAACTAAAAAGAACTAATTTGAGCCACAAGTTATTTACATGTATCCCCCCCCCCTCCCATGAATTGTAGTGGTCCCCCCTGAAATTTGTGGTTGAGATTTAGTTTTCAAAAGTTCTCAAAACAAAAAGTTCTCATTTAAACCTAACCTATATATATATATATATATATATATATATATATATATATATGATATTTTATAAGTTTATAAATGTATATATGAAATTCTTCCATTAATTAAAAACCATTCCATTCACACTTATTCATTATATCCCTCTTTATGTGAGTGATGTAAGAATAATGAAAACGAAAAAATTGCGTTATACATATACCATATCTTTTAATAATAATTTTTATTTATCACCGTCCTGTATTATATTAGTAAGAATTTAATTATTGTGAAGGACCATTTATCATATCACTATATACTAGTGGGTTATGGTTCAGTGGTATCCCCTTGGCTCTTAGGGTTTTGTGGCAGCCAGTGGTAGGCAACCCGGGTTCGAATCCAAGGAAGGAAGTTTTACTGTCTGACCTTAAGTGAGATGGGTTTCTCCCAGATAGAGACTGGAGGTGGTGTCCTAGATGATATCGTACGCTAATATCGGGGCACGATTATGACACCGTGTAGGTGTTATGATTGTGTGATCTCTAGATTCTACTGAAATTCACTGTTAAAAAAAATCATATCACTAGATTATAGGTCATGGATTTTACTTTTGTGAAGGACATCTATGGATTTTATTTTTGTGAAGGGCATTTATCATACTAGATTATTTATCATACCAATAGATTATAGGTTATGGGTATATATACCATATCTAATTTGACACATTCAAAAGAGGGTATATTAGTAGATAGCAGTTCAAAATCCAACTAAATTAGACACTATAAAGGTTTACACATTCCATAGCCATTAAGAGAGTTGAAGATACATTCAACTACAATTGACCACTTGTTAAGACTAACAAAAAAAGCCTTATCATGACCCTTGCTGAACAGTGAGCACACCAACACCAGCTCTTACACAACTTCAAACATAACTAAGACCCCAATGAAGAAAATCTAGGAACCTCAAGCCATGGCAAAACCTTAGGACAATTTACTGTTTTGCCACTCCCTATTCTTTATCTTCATCTTTCATTAGTAGTAGAGAGATCCTGTAGAATCATAGAAACAAGGTCTTTATTTGGCTTGAGCATTAAACATCATTTCATTTCATTTTAGAAAGAGATGAGTTTTTGGTACCGAGTATCAACCGGTACCTATCTAATACTATCGGTATCCGGTACCGCTATCGTTTTTTATTTATTCAGTTTTGGATTCTAATAATACCAATAAAATCTATAAGATTTTCGGTTTATACTTTCATATATAAAGTTTTGGTATTTTTAATATACCAATACCGAACCGATAAAATCTATAAGGTTTTCGGTTTATACTTTCACTCATTTTTTGTTTTCGATTTATACTTTCACTCATTTTCGGTATCGGTTTCGGTATTGAAGTTTTCCGCTACTTCCGGTATTGGTTCAGTACCGATCTCATCCATGAATTAAGAGTATTTATATATAACATTCTTACCTTGCCACCAGTTTCCCCTTGAAGCACTATCTCCATTTGAATCAGTATCACCTCCATAATAGATTGATGAACTGATACTGCTTGGTTTCGCTGCTTCATTTTGGTAAACAGGATTTCCCTCCTTCACACCCATGGTTCTTTGTGTCTTGTAATCTAAGTGCAAAATATGGCCTCATCAGTAATTAACCTCACATTTGTGTATATTCTAGTCTTAAAAATATTTAAAAAAAGCTTATCAACCTGGTGTTGCAGGTTTGCTACTTCCATATGGACCTCCAAATTCCTGCTTCTTATATGATCCTCCTGTGTTCTTGGAGTGTGATGGGTCTCTTCCTAGACCCTGAAAAGTGAAAACAGATAAATTCCGTTATGAGTTAACGAAAATAGTAATCCTTGATTAACCGGTTTTCGTTTGAAATCTGTTAAAAAACAGAGCAAAAAGAGGGATGATGATAGATAGTGATACCATGGAGGAAGGGCCAAAAACAGTGCTGAAAACGCCAGATGTGGATGAGGATGATGATGATGAATCCTTCGGGCCAAATAGATTCTCGGTAAACGAAGAAGACGATGAAGAACCAGAGGATTTCTTTTTCATATGATCCATTATCCGTCGATTAGTAGTGGGTAGAAGAAAGTGTGAAAGTTGCAGGAGGAAGAAGAAATGATGAGTTTTTTGGATGGAGAAAATGAAAGAGGGGGGTGAAGGGTATTTATAGGGGTCAAAACTCAAAACGTAAGGTTGAAGACGACACTTGACCCATAAACCAAATCGGATAGCCCCCAACCTCGTATCTTTGAGCCAGTGTGATCACGTGCAGTCGGTAGGGTGAGGTGGGGCCTGGTCGGGAAGATAAAATGTGGCTTATTCTCGCAACTTGGGTTGATTCGGATAACGCATGGCCGCCACCTAATGAACAGTTTGAGGGTTGACCCACCACAACCATAAAGCCAAGGCCTTTATTTTGTGATTCTGTTTCTTTTAGAGCTGGGTCGACATTCGTTGATGCCGACGAGTTAACCATCCAACACGCTTATCTAACTGAAAGATTGACTCAACTGAAACTTTATTCGTATCATTAGATGCCCTACGAAGAAAATATGACTCGAATCAAATCAAAGAAAAAACATGTCTTTTTTCAACATTTCTCTAATCCCGGATAGGCGGATAATTCCTATCCCGCCTCTTTTTTATAATTTTAATCACACGTGATTTTAATAACGCAAAGCAAAATTGATTCGGATATGTGTTTCCATTTATTTGTTTAATCTATTTAAGGACTTCTTGTAATCCGGAGTTGATTTTTAATAAAAGTTTAAGTTTATTTGGAGGTTTATCCAATAACTCGACAAATCGTTGGTTTTGACTCCTTACCCGAATTCATCCGAGGTTTTACTACGTTTCCATTATCAAAAATTCTTGTAACATGATAACTATAGAAAAAAGAAAGCACTTTTGCTTTAATACAATTATCCTTTTATCTACTTACTTTATCTTCACCGAACAACTAATATATTAAGCTATCAGAATACAAGACACTAATTATTTTATTTATTTATCTATTCCCGTTTTTCGTGTGTTTATGGTCATGAGGTGGTGATTTGGGCTTTGAGTGCCATTTGATCTATTCAATTATTTATCTTATTAGAATTATTTATCTATTAGTCTTTTTAGATATGTACTATGTACGGCTGGAATTTAAAAAACACTAAAATAAAATCTAGTCAAGATGGCCACCTACATGGACATCATTAGTCCAATGGTCTCAATAATCATCATTCCAACTAAAAATAATATTTTAAAGAGTAAAAATTACGGATTTCGTCCTTGTGGTTTGCCGAAATTTCACCTATCGTCCTAAGTTTTCAAAAATTACGGATTTCGTCCCCAACGTTTGCCAAAACGTTACGAAGATGCTGTGTCTCCGGTGATAGGAGACGTTGTACCGTGGATTTTTGGCGACGGGAATCCGTCGTCGGAGTCTTCTTCGAGCTCTAACGGGCACTTCCGGCGAGTCTTCCAATTGTGCCGACCTACACAGGCTCCGTCACCATCTCCGATTGATTTTCCACACTTGATTATATATATCATATATATCAGTATTTGGATGAAGACATTTGGTGAGAGATTGGGTTCTCCCGTCGGCGACCAGATTAGATTTTAGGTTTTTATTTAAGGGAGGGGTATAAATGTTAATTTACATTCACTTAATAGAAAAAATTAACGACAGTTAGACCGAGGGACTATATCCGTAACGTTTTGGTAAACGTTAGGGACGAAATCCGTAATTTTTGAAAACTTAGGACGATAGGTGTAATTTCGACAAACCACAGGGACGAAATCCGTAATTTACTCTATTTTAAAATTAGGCATGTGATGAGATTGATTAGAAGAAATATTTGATGTCTACGTGATGATCTAAATTATAAACACAAAATTAGAAGGCAATTAGAAGGGCTTAACCTCATTGACATAATAATAATAATAATACCGTAATACCCTATATAAAAGACCCTTCTTGTAATGCCTGACCTTTTCTCATCCATTGTAAAATACTATCATAAAACAGAATATATAGTTTAGAACTCCTAACAAAGCCAGTTTCCAAACAAATGAAGAAAAAACAGGCTTAATAGTAAAACTTTAGTGGCTTTTACCTCAGGTGATCATTATAAAGATGCACCCAGTCGTCGAAGTTGTTTTAGTATTGTGCATCCATATCATTTTTCCACTTCCATATCTTTTATTTTTCTTTCTCTCATAATTTTCTTCTCCATCACAACCTAAAAAAAAGCCAATGTGAAATGAATATAAGAAAACCAGCCTCATATAAATATCATGAGTAGAGGTGGCCATTTTGACCCACTTATATATGTGTCGATGTGGATTGATCATTCCAGCCTTAATAAGATGATGATGTATTGATATCATATGCTCTAGCCATTGTGTAATTTGTGAGATCATTGTATATGTAATATGGACTGTTTCCTCTAGGATATATCTCTATGAAATGCTTGAACAAAACCGTTTTTATACTTTATTGCTCTCGAATTGAGAGCTTTGCGCCTTTATATGTGATATGGACTTTTACCTATAGGATCTCTATGAAATGCTTGAACAAAACCGGTTTTATACTTTATTTCTATCGAATTGAGAGCTCTGCCCCTGTGTGCATATCCACATGTAATTATAATACAGGGCTCTATATGGAATTAAAATACATCACTCATACCTTGGAACAAACAAATATTATTTCACCATCATTGCTATTATGACCCGCACAAAATAAGCTTTCCGCATACACACAATATTTTTATGTTTTAGTCTTAGAATTGAATGATAAAATAACAACCAAAAAATAAGAATGTAAAGTACATCTCAAGTAGTGATGACATGTGTTCGGGTCGGATAACGTCACAAGGAGATAGACACACACATCCAACCCAAAACACTACACAAGTCACAAGTGTTGGCCTCGCAACCTGCCGGCCGACAGACACACAGGAAAGAGAGTCGGCCCTCATCAGAGTCGACACGCAATGTATGTCAAGGGTCGACTCCGAAGGAGTTGACCAACCATCCGCTCAGCGTCGGCTAGACGGCACATACGACAGCCGACACTCGAGCACGACAAGTCCGCGATGAACACCACAGACCAACGCTCCCACAACAACAGGTCGGCGTGCCGACACCCGACTTGACCACACATTTAATGCGATTACCCAAAATGTATACTGCAGGAACTTGGCACAGTCCAAGACACAGACCTGCAGCATACCTCCTTTGGGCAATTAGCATTAATGACGATACAAGACAAAGGTTGAGGGTTATAAATACACCCCAACCACCAGATAGATCTCATTCAATGTGCTCAGTCTCGACTTGATTACACTTAATCTCTCGAAACACATACTTATTCTCACGCCCGAGCTTGGTCGCAGGACACCCTGTCCTGCCCTCCAAGAAACAACGGTGTTTCTTTGTTTTGCAGATAACAGCCGAGCCGAGACCCTCCTGACCGAAGGCTTACTGTTCTCCCATCTTTGTAGTCGTCCTATCAGAGTGGCTTGTCCTAGACTTCGGCCTATCTAGCCATTCTCGGTAGCCCGATTCTACATTGGCGCCATCCGCACGGTCCTCCACATAATTTCCATGATGCCTGACCATCAAGAACGAAACTCCGAAGAATACTTTGTCACCCCAGACGGAAGAAACACTGCCGGATAATCTGGCGTAACTGATCCTCAAACTCTGATGCTCACACCAGAACTGGTGAGCCGAAACTTCCTACAGCTCCGACAGATGATGAACGAACACGTAGCAGCCGAGAGAGCAAAGGGCATACGTGTACAATTATCCTTCGACGACAAAAACCCCATCATCAACGACGAAATGCCGCCACCACCGGGGGGTGACGTTAGCCAACCGAGGCCGACAGCTGTCATGACCGACATCACAGCAGTGTCGACTCAGACATTGGGACCTACAGTATCAACACCAACCCCAGTCATCAGAGCAGGTCCCATACCGACACACAACACCTCGGGTCCAGTACAATTCCCATTCAACCAGCAACACTCGATGCCGTTCCCGGGCCACCAATTTTACCCCTACCCACCGTTCATGAACCCATATGGAGCACCAGCTTATCAGATACCCCTATACCCACCGTATGGCATGCCACTACACCCATCGGGTCCGGCGCACATGACAAACCCAAGCACAGGCCCTCGGCCACAGCTAAGCGCCAGAGTCGAAATTCCAGCGACAAGGGCAGACGAACCAAGAGATGCCAGTGCCGATGATTTCTCTTTACCCTACATCCCAGAGGAAGAAAGCAAATTCACTGAACGAATAGAGAGCTTCGAATGCCCACCGAAGACGAAGCTGCCAAGCACAGTAAAGACATACGATGGCAGCACCGACCCAGAGGACCACTTACACGCCTTCAAATCTGCTGCAAGTATAGAAAAGTGGTCCATTCCCGTGTGGTGCAAAATGTTTGTGCAGACCCTCTCAGGCCCAGCTAGACTATGGTTCAATTCCCTCCCTGATGGCTCGATTGACAGCTATGCCCAACTGAAACAATTATTTTCCAAACACTTTGGCCAACAGAAGAAGTGCACAAAAGACCCCATCGAGCTACATAATATCTGACAGGGACACCAGGAGTCTCTCTGAACCTTCCTTGAAAGGTACAAAACCGAATCTCTGACCATCAGCCATGCCGATGAGAGGCAGAAAATTTCAGCCTTTATCCATGGCTTAAGGAAGAGGCAATTGATTTTGGAGATGAGTGCCAGAGTTCTTGCGACAATTCAGGAAGCTTTCGACTGAACCGAAGCCTTCATCCGAGGTGAGGAGGCAGCACAACTCCGA
Organism: Deinandra increscens subsp. villosa; assembly: GCA_039602395.1. Taxonomy (NCBI): domain Eukaryota; kingdom Viridiplantae; phylum Streptophyta; class Magnoliopsida; order Asterales; family Asteraceae; genus Deinandra; species Deinandra increscens. The sequence goes on along the minus strand of JBCNJP010000006.1, from coordinate 703,304 downwards.
GACAAATCGTCTACCGGACAACAAAGGTCACAAGGTCGGCCACAACACAATAGGGACTCCCGCCGACCCTGGCAGTCGGGGGGAGATAGAGGAAGCTGAGACGAGCGTCGACACTCCGGTTTTACACCTTACGAACGACCGTCTCCCTCTAACCAGAGGCACGATAAAATGGAATACCCCAACCTCATAAAAACTCCCAGGGAAATTTTACAGACTGAAGATGCCAGTCGGCAATTTGGCAAACCACGAACAATGGGTTCCAATACGACCAACCGGAATATGGCCAAGTATTGTGATTTCCACCTCGACAGAGGTCACGATACAGACGAGTGCCATCAGTTAAAAAAGGAGATCAGCCACGCAATAAAAACAGGGCAATTGGCACACCTGTTGAAAGAAATCAAGGAACAAAAGAACAAGAAAGAGAAGAAAAATGACAATGCCCCAATCCTAATGACGCACACTTCTCGCAGCAAAAGGCCAAAGCTCAGAAGAGAAAGTTGGGCCAACAAGCCTATCTCCTTCCCAGCACTAGACACGGCTGTGCCGACACTCAGCCCCATGGTCATCATCGCCAATGTGGCAGACCACGACATTCATAGAACATACATTGATGGGGGGAGTGCTTCGGACATCATGTACAAGGCATGTTTCTCCAAACTACCGACTCACATACATCAACACCTCCAGCCATCGAAAACATCATTGGTCGGCTTCAATGGAGACATGGTCTTCCCCGAAGGAGAAATTACACTGCCGGTAACCCTATCTGATGGATCGTACACAAGAACCGAGGAAGTGACCTTTCTCGTGGTCGACCGACCCTCACGATACAATATCCTTTTCGATCGACCAGCGATCTACCAGTTCGGCTGCGTTGTCTCTACAACGCATGGGCTAATGAAGTTCCCCACCAGAGATGGCATAGCAACTGTCCGATCCACCCGATCCGACTCCGACCTTACAGCCGATGTTACAAAGGAAGTAGCCCAGAATAAGTGGAAAGTCAATGAGGAATACCCGGACCAACTGGTCACCATCGGTCCCGAGCTATCTAAATCCGACACGCGAGAAGTTATACAACCTGATACGCAATAGCACAGATGTGTTCGCTTGGACACCGGTCGACATGACAGGGGTACCAAGAGAGATCACTGAACACCTTTTGAAAGTCGATCCAAAGCAGCGACCAATGGCCCAAGCAAAAAGAAGCATAGCTCGAGACCGAAGCAGGGCAGTATGTGAAGAAGTAACAAAGCTGGTAAAAGCAGGGATCCTACGAGAGGTCAAGTGGCACACCTAGATCGCCAACCCAGTCATGGTAGCCAAATCCGACGGCTCATGGATAATGTGTGTCGACTTCACCAACCTCAACAACGCATGCCCGAAATACTGTTATCCCCTGCCGGCCATAGACGCAAAAGTAGACGCTCTATGGGGCTACACATACAAGTGCTTTCTTGACGCTTACAAAGGCTACCACCAGATCAAGATGGCTCGACAAGATGAAGAAAAAATAGCCTTCCACACGGACAAAGGCATTTTCTGCTACCGAAAGATGCCCTTCGGCTTGAAAAATGCCGGAGCCACTTACCAAAGATTGATTGACCAAGTCTTCGACCCGCAAATTGGCCGAAACATGGAAGCCTATGTCGACGACTTAGTCATCAAGAGTGGGACAGAGGAAACGATGATCAGCGATATCGAAGAAACATTCGGTCGACTCAGAGCCGTTAACATGAATCTCAATCCGGCCAAATGCTCTTTCGGAATGAGGCAGGGCAAATTCTTGGGACACATAGTCACCGACCAAAACATCATGCCTAATCCTGAAAAAATAAAAGCCATAATGCAAATGAAGGCACCACAGTGTCTGAAAGAACTCCAGTGCTTAAACGGTCGACTAGCTGCCCTCCATCGTTTCATCTCCAAGTCAGCAGAAAAGTCAATGCCTTTCTTCCGAACCTTGAAGCAAGTATCCGACAAAAAACAGTTCCTCTGGAGCGAAGAAGCCGATAAAGCGTTCCTAGAACTAAAGCAGAGTCTCACAGCTCTCACACCAGTCATTGCGCCGACGACAGGGGAGGAGGTGATCCTCTACCTCTCTATCGACATCGAAGCCATAAGCTCGGTCCTATGCACCGAGCGAGCCGACCAACAAATTCCGGTCTATTTCGTGAGCAGAGCAATGAAGGACCCTGAAACCAGGTACACCAAATTGAAAAAAATATTATTAGCTCTAATCCACACTGCCCGGCGCCTGCGCAGTTACTTTCAGGCTTACAGGATTACAGTGCTCACAAATTACCCCCTCCGGGAGATAATTCAAAGACAGAAAACATCAGGCCGATTCGCAAAATGGGCTATCGAACTCGGCGAACACGAACTACACTTCAAGCCACGAACAACGATCAAAGGGCAAGTGTTGGCCGACTTCATAACAGAATTGCAAGTCGACCCCAGCACCGACAAGCCGGCAGTCGAGGACTACCAACCCCCACCACTAATCGATGGCACCGATGTCTGGACTCTGTACACAGATGGAGCCAAAAACAGCGAAGGTTCGGGTGCCGGCTTGGTCCTGATCGACCCACACGGAGTCGAAGTAACATATGCCATTCGGCTCGACTTCCCAAGTACAAACAACGAAGCCGAGTACGAAGCATTATTGGCAGGATTGCGACTGGCAAGAAAGATGAACGTGAAAAAACTAGCTGCACGAGTTGATTCGCTACTGGTCACAAACCAAGTAAACGGCGAGTTCGAAATTCTAGGCGAAGCAATGCAAAAATACGCCAACAAAGTAAAGGAGCTAATTTCCCAGTTCGAAGGATTTGAGATCACCCAAATCCCGAGAAGTCAGAATAAGAAAGTCGACGCGCTAAGCAAGATTGCATCTCTCGCATTCGCCCACCTCACAAAACAGGTGCCGGTCGAAATCATCCATAGTCGGACCGACGAGATCGAGGAGGTGCTTGAAACCGACACAGTAGTCTCTAACAGTTGGATAACACCAATCCGGGACTACTTACTCCGAGGTACCCTCCCTGAATCCTCACTAGAAGCAGCAAAGCTGAAGGCCCAGGCTCAACAATACACACTTCACAATGACAAACTCTACAAGAAGTCATACCTACAGTCGCTTCTAACATGTCTGACACCTGAAGAAGGCAACTATGTCATAAAAGAGATTCATGAAGGGATCTGTGGCACACACTCCGGCCCTCGGTCGATAGTAACTCGGATGATGAAAATGGGTTATTACTGGCCAACAATGTACACCGACACAGAGAAAGAAATACAAAAGTGTCGAGGTTGCCAAATACATGCAAGCGTGCAACGCGTACCGAAGCACAACCTCATACCAGTAACATCCCCATGGCCCTTCTACAAATTGGGCATCGACATCGTCGGTCCCTTCCAGAAGCACCAGGCCGAATCAAATTCCTCATTGTTGCAGTCGACTATTTCACTAAATGGCCAGAGGTAAAAGCCGTAGCCACCATCACCGGCAAACATGTTATCAGCTTTGTCTGGGAACAGATAGTGTGTCGATACGGTTTGCCAGGAAAGATAGTGTCCGACAACGGAAAGCAGTTCGCCGATAACCCGTTCAAAACATGGTGCCAGGAGTTGTAGATCACACAAGTGTTCACCTCGGTCGCGCACCCACAATCAAACGGCCAGGTCGAACGGACGAACAGATCCATCATCTCGGGTATCAAAACCAGACTCGGCGAACATGGGAAGAACTGGCTCAACGAATTGCCAAATGTTTTATGGGCCATACGTACCACCGAGCGAACAAGTCACGAGCACACTCCTTATAGCTTAACCTTCGGCTCCGAAGCTGTCATACCGGCAGAAATTGGCATGCTGACATACCGAACATAGAACATCTCAGAATTCACCAATGAGTCAGAGTTGCTGGTCAACTTAGCTTTAACGCAAGAACGCCGAGACATGGTCGCAATCAATAAGGCAAGATACAAAAAGCAAATGGAAAAATACTACAATCAAATGGTCCGGGAGATCACCTTCCGACCTGGAGATTACGTTTTCCGACACAATGAAGCCAGCAGACAGGAGAACCAAGGTAAATTGGGACCGAACTGGGAAGGTCCCTACCAAGTCAGTGAAGCACACGCCAAGGGATCTTACAAGTTGGTAACTATGGAAGGAAAAGCCGTTCCCCGACACTAGAACGCAATGCAACTCAAAAAATGCTACTTGTAAAAGAAAAAAGAATCATTTTGTCTGACTTTTGTACCTTAACATGATCTCTATAAATCCTATCTTAATGAAAGTCGACAAAAAACTTTTTTAATTTATGTCTCCTTATAAAAAATAGTTGCATCTCACTATAATTGTTCGAATCGACTGGCTAATGTCGGCTAGATTACAAGTAGATCACACATTACATGATTTATAGACTCATATCAGTCATATCGGTTACACACAACCATGACGAGATTTATCTAACTTCATAACAAGGACGAAAAACCCTTGTAACTGTCACTTCATGGGTACGCGACCGTATCGGTCGACCATAATCAGTAATCGACCGACCCGACACCCATCCCATAAGCGAGAGCCCTCGTAAGATGGTTATCCATATCGGGCTAAACAGCTCTCACAGCTCTCATTAGTGGGTGACCGACACGCTCCGAAGCCTTCCAGTCGGCCTGTTAACAACCGACACATGGAACATTGGGCATAGATCGGACCACATAGACAGAAATACTTCGGTCGAACCTAGGTATAAAAGTGCAAAGACATGTTTTAATTAATAATCATTGGACAGTACATCCATAACAAATTTAGCAAAAACATAAGACTAAATACATTCGATACCGACACGCTCGTATCACACGCAATTGAGGTCGATAACAAGAACATTGACGAATGTTCGATCACTCCCTCTTCTTTATTTAATAACTCAAACATTGAAGTCGATAAACCGACACTATACATTCACACTCGGTCATCATAACGATAAATCCGACACGATGAATAACACATACCGATCATATACGCATTTATTTCTGTTGTTACTTACTGTAAGTACATTGAAATCAACATGACACAAAATATATGTAATATGAACATTTTTCATTATCATAAAGCCGACATGCATTACAATACTACCCAATTGGGTGAAAAGAAAAACAACATAATAAAACCCTATCTACACAGGGTCAGTACTTGCGGAAGCATTCAGTGCAATAGGAGCCAAGATTGTGCCAAAAGTTGCCTCGGCCGGGTAATCCACCTCGGGGTCGACAACCTGAAATTCCGCTCGGGTCTTGTTCAAGCACTCGGACAAGCTATCCATATATTTGTACTTAAGCTGGGCATACTCATCGGCCGCCTCCTTCAGTTGCACCTCGGTGTCGGGCCTATAGTATTTACCCTCAGCCACAGGCTTCCCGACAGCAGCGTGTTCAAACCCGGCCACAAAACCCAAATGGGCTCCTCGTTTCATCACAGCGCTCTGAAGCTTACCGAGTGATAACGGTTTGTCAGGCCGTTTCAAATCCCCAACCTAGATTAATTTTGTAGTAGTGGAAGTTAGGGTTATCGAACCTAGGGAATATGTGGAAATTGATTAATTGACTACTAAATTAACCTAAATTACTGATTAACCTAAAATTATCTAAGATTGCTACTTGGCTATTTTGAGTTGTTGAGGTGAATTAACTAACAAATTAACTAACTTTAAACTAGAAAATTAATTGAATTATCAAATGAGACAAAGCTAACCACTTTTGGATCCTGGTTGGTTACCGATCTAGGCAAAACCTAATTACTTAACTGTGACACATAGACATGCCCCCCAATTGCCTCCTTGACCTAATAACCTAAGTTCCTAATGGGCTGATTAGTCCTGCCGCAAGAAAGTGCTAGATCATTAAACAGTGGACCACTAAAACCCTAGGTTACTAGTTAGATTAAACAATTTAGCATGCGGGTGTTCAACGGTAGCAAGTATTCCGGAACAACTAGTTAAGCAATTGATTAGGAATAGAACGATTTTACCAACCAATCACCAAAAGCAGTTAGTGGTGATTAGCCGGACATAGCTAATAACACAAACAAAGACATAATGAACAACTGCATTAAATTACTGTACCGAATGATTGAAACAACTCCAAGATCCTCAACAATGGTGGAAAAGTCGTAAACAAACTGCTCTGGTCGAATACGAATGAAGAAGATTGGTCTAATAACTTCACAAACAAGTTTAAATATCAAAACCCTAATTTTCTTCTGTCGGCCAATTCGGGGCGTACCGCCCCCGATTATGGATTCCTGGGCGTACCGCCCGGTTTTATTCTTCCGGCTGCTTCTCTAAACTTTAGGGCGTACCGCCCTGATTTCTTCTCTTCTGGGCGTACCGCCCCGATTCTGATCTCAGGAACTTTCTTCAATTCTTCTAAGTCTTCTCTCGTTCCGGTTCATTTCTTAGCTACTGTACCTATCAGCTTCCAGTTCCTCATAACAGCTCCATTTTTAGCTCATTAAGCTCATGGTACCTCAAAACATAAAATTAGTGAAAATGCTACGTAATCCAACCATTATTATAAATAAATATGACAAATTAAGCATAATAATGACGACACATTGGACTGACATCATCGAGCCTCCTCTTAAAAGGTCGACTGTCAAGCAGCCGACCGACAATAAACGACGGCCCCTCCTCGACAAACCACTGTCGGTCGTCACCCAGGTCCTTGGCCTGGGTCTGAGCACCCCTGTACAGATCCGAAAGCCGATCTTTCTCAACCTTCAATTTTTCAAGATCAGCAGTTAACCCCTTCACCTCGGCCGAGTGAGGGGCAGCGTCATCGTCACAGCGCTTCCGAAGATCACTAAGGGTGACCTCATGCTCCCTCGTGACGCTTGGAGAGCAACAAGAGCTTCGGCATCGGCCTGCCTCCCAGCCTTGAGATCAACAACCTCTTTCTCTAAGGCCGAGACCTTATCAAGATCGACCTTGGCGTATGTTATTCTCAGGTCGCCGATCTCTTTCTTCAGCTTTCCAACTTCGGCCCTCTTGGCCGCAACACGAGACTTCAGGCTGGTGACACTCTTCTTCAACCTGGCGTTGCGCCGAACTATGCCAATGCCGGCGACATAAGCACGAGTAAATTTAAATGTCGCCCTCCGACGAGCCTCTTCTGGTGTCTCCTTGTCAAGTTCGAGGCGAGTACCAGCCGGGATACGCAGACGGGCGAACTCTTGACACAATCTAGTAGAGTCAAGCCGAGAGCCTTTGGTTATTTGCCATTCCGGCACAAACACTTGCTCGACAGTACCAGGGTCGACCTCTCGGATAGGCGACAAAGCAAATTCGTTGTCATCTACAACGAAGTGATCGGCCTTCGGCTCCGAAGAACGCGTAGACTGCCACAGTTGGTCGAGTACTGTCCTCCGACCAGTATCAATAAAGTGAGACCCTTTGGCCTGCAAGTCAAGGACAAAACTGTCAAAATCATTAGGCAGCCGAGAACTATACAGAGGAGAGGGAGATATACTTACACTAGCCGCAACATCGTCGGCCTTTTTCTTTCTCTTATCGGTAAGAGAAATCTCCCCCTCCTCCGCTTCCTCCTTATCCCCTTCACCTAAGGACAAAATGTCGACCTCCGCATCCGAAGCCTCATCGCGAAGCTTGGACGATTGCTTCCCGATCGACACACCCCTACGCACAACCACATGCTTTTGCCGGCGGCTATTCTCGGTCCCCTCGGTATCGGTCCCGACATCAAAAACCTTCCTTTTCCGGGTGACTTTGTCTTTCTTTGTCTTGCCAGCTTCCTCATCGACAAGGACATTAGTCTCACCCCCGAGGGCAGACCTAATCAAAGTCCGAGTGCCGTCGGTAATGGTAAAATCCTCATACCGACATCCAGAGGTTTTGTCGACGGGGCTCCTCTTGCCTTGACCCAGCGGTTTGCTCCCTTGGATGACGTCAGATGGGTCGTCCAAAGTGATGAAGTCCAGAACATCCATATCTGCACAAGGAAATAAACAAGGTTAGCAAAAACGATAAAAGAAGAAACCGACAATAGTTAAAGAAAAGAGTGACAGGGTATTACCCCGACCATCAAGAGTAAAACATGGTTTCTCTGTCGTCGACAACCAATTGCGACTCAAACTAGTCACTACCAATACCCTCTCAGGGTACTTCTTCAAAGGAAGCCTAAGCCCTGTCAGCCGCCTCACCGTCTCCATCTCAAACTCCAGCTCAGGACGCTTCCGTTTCTTTACCTTGGTTAACTTCCAAGGAAGGTCGACACCCATAATCTTGTCCGAAACAAAAAAGAACTTATCTTTAAAGTCCTTCAAGTTTGTCGGCAACCAATCCAGGTAACACGGGCTGACAGACCCATCCTCGTACCTCTCCCGACGCTGTTCGAAACAAAACCAATCCCCCTGATGGTTTATTTTGTAAAACCGATGGATGACACCGGATGTCGGCTCTGTACCCAGAGCCCAGCAAGTCGCCTCGAAGTGGGTCACCCTCAGAATGGCATTAGGGTGCAACTGACTAATATGGACCATGTTATGCTTCAAGACACTTATAAAGAATTTGGTCAACGGAATCCTCAACTGGCCAACGCTAAAAGATTTGGTATATAGACCGACCATATCATCAGGAGGATTCCTAATGGATTGCGTCGACGTCGGGAGGATGGGGTTCAGCTTGTCGGAAATGCCGAAGCGCTCACAATGATCATCTAACTCCGCTTGGGTAAGCGGAGATCTAAAATCCCTAATCCCTAGGGGCGCCATAGAGAAAGGAAGGAAATTATAAAGATCAAGAGAAGGAAGAACGTACCGGCAGAAATCAAGAAGACGACGCACAGATGCACTAAAAAGGAGTCGAAAAGTCGAAGCATAAGGATCTATTGAAAGGAAATGGAGTGAAAATGAGATTCGCAGTGCTAAAAAATGAAAGTAAAAAAGAGTATTTATAGACAAAACCCTAATCGACAGTTGAGTTACCGCCCGTCCCATCACATACCGCCACCCAAGCCCACAAAAGGCCCAACACGTGTCCACAGCTGTCATGCATTAGTGTTTAACAGATGTCAGCCAAGACACATGGCCGATACCAAAATCTAAAAGCCGAAACGAACAGTTTTTTCTCTTAGTCCGATAGTGATGTCCAGACCACCACATTCCGGACTGTGGGGGGGGGGGGGGGCTGATGACGTGTGTCTGGGTCGGATAACGTCACAAGGAGATAGACACACACATCCAACCCAAAACACTACACAAGTCACGAGTGTCGGCCTCGCAACCTGTCGGCCGACAGACACATAGGAAAGAGAGTCGGCCCTCATCAGGGTCGACACACAATGTATGTCAAGGGTGAGTTGACCAACCATCTGCTCAGCGTCGACTAGACGGCACATACGACAGCCGACACTCGAGCACGACAAGTCCTAGATGGACACCACAGACCAACGCTCCCACAACAACAGGTTGGCGTGCCGACACCCGACTTGACCACACATTTAATGCGATTACCCAAAATGTATACTGCAGGAACTTGGCACAGTCCAAGACGCAGACCTGCAGCATACCTCCTTTGGGCAATTAGCATTAATGACGATACAAGACAAAGGTTGAGGGTTATAAATACACCCCAATCACCAGGTTAGATCTTATTCAATGCGCTCAGTCTCGACTTGATTACACTTAATCTCTCAAAACACATACTTATTCTCACGCCCAAGCTTGGTCGCAGGACACCCTATCCTGCCCTCCAAGAACAACGGTGTTTCTTTGTTTTGCAGATAACAGCCGAGCCGAGACCCTCCTGACCGAAGGCTTACTGTTCTCCAATCTTTGTAGTCGTCCTATCAGAGTGGCTCGTCCTAGACTTTGGCCTATCTAGCCATTCTCGGTAGCCCGATTCTACAAGTAGTAAAATTATCAACAGAGCTTGTGTAATCTTAGCAAATCGTTTCCATATTCGATGTAAGTCTCCTTGATTTAGTTTGAGGGATTAGCAAATCACATGGCAATTACTCAGCTACACCTTAAAATAAGAATGTAAAGTACCCTATAAGCAGTAAAATTATACCTTTTGTGGAGGATTGTGATTTTTAGCATGTTCTTTCCGCCTCTTCTGATGTCACCGGTTGTGCTCTCAACTCTAAAAACTGATGCAAATTTTGTTACTTAGAAAGTATGCTCAATAAGTGTACACTTAGGGGTTGTTTGATAGTTACTAACTAGGTAAGAGCTGATAGAGTAAGAGCTGAGTGAGTAAGAGCTGCTTGAGTAAGAAACTCTGGTTGAAACTTGGGTGTGTTGATAGTAGTTAACTGGGTAAGAGCTGACTGAGTAATTTTTTTTTGAACGGCAGCTAACTGAGTAATGTATTAAAAAGATTTATAAAAAAAGAGTTATAAAAATAAAATAAAATAAAATAAAAAAAAGAAATTTTGAAACAAAATATCAATACAATAATTTTGTTGCACGTATTAAAAATAAAATGAAACACATTCTTTTATAATAAAAAAATGTTCTTTTTAATTAAATAAAAATACGTTTTTAAAGTTAAAAACCATAATTGTATCTTTATTTATAGAAACGATAAAAAAATAATAACAAACTTTCTGTTTTATCTTGTGTTCAGTAATGATTAAAAATAACCAACTTTAAAACACACATAATAGCTTAAAATTCAAAATGTCATACAAGATCCCAATCAAGCATAACCCATACAAATTTAACTTGAAGCACTTGAAAATAGTTGATTAGCAATCTGGTTACGCAAAGTAGTCATATATTTAACGCCTTCTAAACCCCATTCTATGCCCTCACTTCCTCCACCTTGCACATTAGGAGTAACCATAGTGATTTCTTCAAAGTCCATAAATAACTCATCTTCAATATTGTATTTTCGTATAAAATTATGGACTACAAAACAAGCTATGACAACGTCTCTTTGCACTGGAAAATGATAAGGAGCCATTTGTTTTAAGATTGGAAATCTCGCCTTCAATACACCATAAGCACGCTCAATAACATTTCTAAGTTGTGCATGAGCATGATTGAATCTTTCTTCCTTAGTTAACGCTCGTCTCCGTCGAAAATCGGCTAACCAATACCTCATGTTGCGGTAAGGAGTCATAAATCCATGAGTTTTTGTATATGCAACATCATAAAGGTAATATTTACCTATAAATGTGAGTGTGACATCTATTATATGAATAATAAATGTAATATATTTAATAATAAAAGTTATAGTTAGAAAACAAACCTGGTGGGGGGAATCGAAATCCAGAAGTCGGATTAGATGCAATTTCTTTTAGTACTCGTGAATCATGTGCTATACCCTCCCATCCAGCCCATACAAATGTGAATATCATATAAAAATCACATATTCCTAGCACATTTTGATTAAAATTCACCCTTTCATATTCCCCTAAAACAAGGTTGTTGTTTAGCAGGCACAACTGCATGTATAAGAGTTCAATCTAAAGCACCTATTGCTCCGGGAAATATGTCTTTTAGCCTTTGATGTCGTTCCGATATATTCGTAGTTTCATCGGAAGATGTTGGCACTATAATTTCTTTTGCAAAAAACATCATTGCAACCAGAAACTCGTGAAAACATTGATGGACTGTTTGAGTAGAGTGTTGAAATCGTCGTTTAACCACTCGAAAACATTCATTATGCCCTATAATATGTAAGAACATAGCCATCTTCTCTTCCGCGCTTATTGTCCTACTTGCTTGCAACCAATTTCGTTGTTTAAAATGATTGCATAATAGTACAAAAGCCTCGTGTGAAACCCTCATCATTTCATGACATTGTGTAGATGATCCATGTAGCAATTCTTGTGTATACGCATGCCCGGTTAACACAAAATGATTGTCTCTTATTCTTTCATTTTCCTTTTCCGTGCCAACATCAACCAATACCACGAAAGTAAAAGGAAAGCTATAATTTCACCTTTTGTATACATATGTGACCTATTAAATTTAAAATAAAAAGTCATCCACATGTAATATAAAAGCCATCAAAAAGTCATACCAAATTCATACAAAGACCATACAAGTCATACCAAAGTCACCCAAAAGTCATACAAGTCATACCAAATAAAAGATAACAATAAGTCATACGATCAGTCATTTATAAGAAAACAAGAATAGTCATTCAAATAAACCAAACTCCCTCCCAATATTTCGCACCCACGACTCGCAACTCGACGTCTTAAGACGCAACCAAACTTTTCTAAGATCGGGACTTTCACCCAATTCAGAGAAATAACGGCCGGATTAATGAGGCCATTGCACCCAATTCAGAGAAATCAACAATATGAAATGGACTCATTGCAAACAAATCCTACACAATTTGAAATTAGAGAAATCAGACAAGAGGGGCGGAGGAGGTGAGTACCTGTCGCAGGTGGAGGAGCGGCTGACGTCGAATTGGGGCGTTTGGAGGGATGGAGCAGCGGAGGACTGAGTGGCGTCGGAGTGAGCGGCGTCAGAGTGAGCAGCGGAGGAGTGAGCGGCGGAGGAATTATCAGTGAAGGAGTGAACGGCGGAGGAGGGGCGTAACTGCGTTTAGAGGTTTGGAGCAATTTGGGTATTTTAGGTTTAAAAGAATGACTCGGTCAGCGACATTTAGATGAGGGACTCGGTCAGACACAGCTGACTCGGTCAGCAATTATATTGACACCATCAAACGAGCGGACCACTTACCGGGTCAGTGGTCAGCTCTTACTGGACCCAGTAAGAGGTTATCAAACAACCCCTTAGTATTTAAAGCTTAATTTTAAGGTCATTCGTGTTGTTTTCTATCTACCTCTTTATTCAAAAAAAAAGAAAAAGAAACCAATTATGCTACTTAAGTATTGATTCAAATTATCATACATTCTTACCTAGAAACTGATGTGATGGTTTTGGTAATTATTGAGTAAATTATACTACTCACAAACTGGTGATGTACTTGAGGTTTAGTTCTTTCCTTTAT
>JBCNJP010000006.1:674411-689798 GCA_039602395.1 Deinandra increscens subsp. villosa | reverse complement strand
AAAGAATTTGGTCAACGGAATCCTCAACTGGCCAACGCTAAAAGATTTGGTATATAGACCGACCATATCATCAGGAGGATTCCTAATGGATTGCGTCGACGTCGGGAGGATGGGGTTCAGCTTGTCGGAAATGCCGAAGCGCTCACAATGATCATCTAACTCCGCTTGGGTAAGCGGAGATCTAAAATCCCTAATCCCTAGGGGCGCCATAGAGAAAGGAAGGAAATTATAAAGATCAAGAGAAGGAAGAACGTACCGGCAGAAATCAAGAAGACGACGCACAGATGCACTAAAAAGGAGTCGAAAAGTCGAAGCATAAGGATCTATTGAAAGGAAATGGAGTGAAAATGAGATTCGCAGTGCTAAAAAATGAAAGTAAAAAAGAGTATTTATAGACAAAACCCTAATCGACAGTTGAGTTACCGCCCGTCCCATCACATACCGCCACCCAAGCCCACAAAAGGCCCAACACGTGTCCACAGCTGTCATGCATTAGTGTTTAACAGATGTCAGCCAAGACACATGGCCGATACCAAAATCTAAAAGCCGAAACGAACAGTTTTTTCTCTTAGTCCGATAGTGATGTCCAGACCACCACATTCCGGACTGTGGGGGGGGGGGGCTGATGACGTGTGTCTGGGTCGGATAACGTCACAAGGAGATAGACACACACATCCAACCCAAAACACTACACAAGTCACGAGTGTCGGCCTCGCAACCTGTCGGCCGACAGACACATAGGAAAGAGAGTCGGCCCTCATCAGGGTCGACACACAATGTATGTCAAGGGTGAGTTGACCAACCATCTGCTCAGCGTCGACTAGACGGCACATACGACAGCCGACACTCGAGCACGACAAGTCCTAGATGGACACCACAGACCAACGCTCCCACAACAACAGGTTGGCGTGCCGACACCCGACTTGACCACACATTTAATGCGATTACCCAAAATGTATACTGCAGGAACTTGGCACAGTCCAAGACGCAGACCTGCAGCATACCTCCTTTGGGCAATTAGCATTAATGACGATACAAGACAAAGGTTGAGGGTTATAAATACACCCCAATCACCAGGTTAGATCTTATTCAATGCGCTCAGTCTCGACTTGATTACACTTAATCTCTCAAAACGCATACTTATTCTCACGCCCAAGCTTGGTCGCAGGACACCCTATCCTGCCCTCCAAGAACAACGGTGTTTCTTTGTTTTGCAGATAACAGCCGAGCCGAGACCCTCCTGACCGAAGGCTTACTGTTCTCCAATCTTTGTAGTCGTCCTATCAGAGTGGCTCGTCCTAGACTTTGGCCTATCTAGCCATTCTCGGTAGCCCGATTCTACAAGTAGTAAAATTATCAACAGAGCTTGTGTAATCTTAGCAAATCGTTTCCATATTCGATGTAAGTCTCCTTGATTTAGTTTGAGGGATTAGCAAATCACATGGCAATTACTCAGCTACACCTTAAAATAAGAATGTAAAGTACCCTATAAGCAGTAAAATTATACCTTTTGTGGAGGATTGTGATTTTTAGCATGTTCTTTCCGCCTCTTCTGATGTCACCGGTTGTGCTCTCAACTCTAAAAACTGATGCAAATTTTGTTACTTAGAAAGTATGCTCAATAAGTGTACACTTAGGGGTTGTTTGATAGTTACTAACTAGGTAAGAGCTGATAGAGTAAGAGCTGAGTGAGTAAGAGCTGCTTGAGTAAGAAACTCTGGTTGAAACTTGGGTGTGTTGATAGTAGTTAACTGGGTAAGAGCTGACTGAGTAATTTTTTTTTGAACGGCAGCTAACTGAGTAATGTATTAAAAAGATTTATAAAAAAAGAGTTATAAAAATAAAATAAAATAAAATAAAATAAAATAAAAAAAGAAATTTTGAAACAAAATATCAATACAATAATTTTGTTGCACGTATTAAAAATAGAATGAAACACATTCTTTTATAATAAAAAAATGTTCTTTTTAATTAAATAAAAATACGTTTTTAAAGTTAAAAACCATAATTGTATCTTTATTTATAGAAACGATAAAAAAATAATAACAAACTTTCTGTTTTATCTTGTGTTCAGTAATGATTAAAAATAACCAACTTTAAAACACACATAATAGCTTAAAATTCAAAATGTCATTACAAGATCCCAATCAAGCATAACCCATACAAATTTAACTTGAAGCACTTGAAAATAGTTGATTAGCAATCTGGTTACGCAAAGTAGTCATATATTTAACGCCTTCTAAACCCCATTCTATGCCCTCACTTCCTCCACCTTGCACATTAGGAGTAACCATAGTGATTTCTTCAAAGTCCATAAATAACTCATCTTCAATATTGTATTTTCGTATAAAATTATGGACTGCAAAACAAGCTATGACAACGTCTCTTTGCACTGGAAAATGATAAGGAGCCATTTGTTTTAAGATTGGAAATCTCGCCTTCAATACACCATAAGCACGCTCAATAACATTTCTAAGTTGTGCATGAGCATGATTGAATCTTTCTTCCTTAGTTAACGCTCGTCTCCGTCGAAAATCGGCTAACCAATACCTCATGTTGCGGTAAGGAGTCATAAATCCATGAGTTTTTGTATATGCAACATCATAAAGGTAATATTTACCTATAAATGTGAGTGTGACATCTATTATATGAATAATAAATGTAATATATTTAATAATAAAAGTTATAGTTAGAAAACAAACCTGGTGGGGGGAATCGAAATCCAGAAGTCGGATTAGATGCAATTTCTTTTAGTACTCGTGAATCATGTGCTATACCCTCCCATCCAGCCCATACAAATGTGAATATCATATAAAAATCACATATTCCTAGCACATTTTGATTAAAATTCACCCTTTCATATTCCCCTAAAACAAGGTTGTTGTTTAGCAGGCACAACTGCATGTATAAGAGTTCAATCTAAAGCACCTATTGCTCCGGGAAATATGTCTTTTAGCCTTTGATGTCGTTCCGATATATTCGTAGTTTCATCGGAAGATGTTGGCACTATAATTTCTTTTGCAAAAAACATCATTGCAACCAGAAACTCGTGAAAACATTGATGGACTGTTTGAGTAGAGTGTTGAAATCGTCGTTTAACCACTCGAAAACATTCATTATGCCCTATAATATGTAAGAACATAGCCATCTTCTCTTCCGCGCTTATTGTCCTACTTGCTTGCAACCAATTTCGTTGTTTAAAATGATTGCATAATAGTACAAAAGCCTCGTGTGAAACCCTCATCATTTCATGACATTGTGTAGATGATCCATGTAGCAATTCTTGTGTATACGCATGCCCGGTTAACACAAAATGATTGTCTCTTATTCTTTCATTTTCCTTTTCCGTGCCAACATCAACCAATACCACGAAAGTAAAAGGAAAGCTATAATTTCACCTTTTGTATACATATGTGACCTATTAAATTTAATATAAAAAGTCATCCACATGTAATATAAAAGCCATCAAAAAGTCATACCAAATTCATACAAAGACCATACAAGTCATACCAAAGTCACCCAAAAGTCATACAAGTCATACCAAATAAAAGATAACAATAAGTCATACGATCAGTCATTTATAAGAAAACAAGAATAGTCATTCAAATAAACCAAACTCCCTCCCAATATTTCGCACCCACGACTCGCAACTCGACGTCTTAAGACGCAACCAAACTTTTCTAAGATCGGGACTTTCACCCAATTCAGAGAAATAACGGCCGGATTAATGAGGCCATTGCACCCAATTCAGAGAAATTAACAATATGAAATGGACTCATTGCAAACAAATCCTACACAATTTGAAATTAGAGAAATCAGACAAGAGGGGCGGAGGAGGTGAGTACCTGTCGCACGTGGAGGAGCGGCTGACGTCGAATTGGGACGTTTGGAGGGATGGAGCAGCGGAGGACTGAGTGGCGTTGGAGTGAGCGGCGTCAGAGTGAGCAGCGGAGGAGTGAGCGGCGGAGGAATTATTAGCGAAGGAGTGAACGGCGGAGGAGGGGCGTAACTGCGTTTAGAGGTTTGGAGCA
The DNA here is from genome assembly GCA_039602395.1 of Deinandra increscens subsp. villosa. Classification (NCBI taxonomy): domain Eukaryota; kingdom Viridiplantae; phylum Streptophyta; class Magnoliopsida; order Asterales; family Asteraceae; genus Deinandra; species Deinandra increscens. The sequence continues at coordinate 685,767 of JBCNJP010000006.1, read as the reverse complement.
ATTTGGGTATTTTAGGTTTAAAAGAATGACTCGGTCAGCGACATTTAGATGAGGGACTCGGTCAAACACAGCTGACTCGGTCAGCAATTATATTGACACCATCAAACGAGCGGACCACTTACCGGGTCAGTGGTCAGCTCTTACTGGACCCAGTAAGAGGTTATCAAACAACCCCTTAGTATTTAAAGCTTAATTTTAAGGTCATTCGTGTTGTTTTCTATCTACCTCTTTATTCAAAAAAAAAGAAAAAGAAACCAATTATGCTACTTAAGTATTGATTCAAATTATCTTACATTCTTACCTAGAAACTGATGTGATGGTTTTGGTAATTATTGAGTAAATTATACTACTCACAAACTGGTGATGTACTTGAGGTTTAGTTCTTTCCTTTATACAACCACAAGTTTTTGAAACCCGTGCATCATACGGCAGTTTATGAATAAATAATAACGAAAAGTCGAAAGTAAAATGTATATAATGAAATTAAAATTCAATCATTTCAACTAAAAGTCAGTAGAAACATATAATAAGTTATAAAAGGAAATTACAAATTGGAAAATACAGATTTATAAACAACGTTCTCTGTCTGGTTAGTCACGTTTCCATCTTCATCCAGTATCAAAAGTTTAAGTCCATCTCTGCTCTTCACTCGTGACAATGCTACGTAAAGTTGTCCGTGACTGAAGCATGGATTTTTTAGATACAATCCAACTTTTGATAGTGACTGCCCCTGACTCTTATTAACGGTCATTCCCAAGCATACCGCAATTGGATACTGCCTCCTTATAAATTTAAAGGGAATTTTTTTATCCGAAGGAGACATGGTAATCCGTGGAATAAACGTACGATGACCTCCTTATAAATTTAAAGGGAATTTTTTTATCCGAAGGAGACATGGTAATCCGTGGAATAAACGTACGATGACCGACATTATTTCCAATTATTTGATTAACAATCAACGCCCATTATTTGATTAAGTTAGGTTGATCTCATTCACTTCGCAATTATTGGTTTGAAATTGAATATTTGCGTAACAATTTTTCGACAGTTCATCACTTGGCAATTATTGGTTTGAAATTGAATATTTACTTGTTGATTGTTTAGAAGCTATATAAATAAGTTATGGTTGTTATTTACTTAACAATTTTTTGGTAGTTCATGTTTCCATCAAAGGATGTAAATATAACAACAGTATTATAAATGCAACTACGATAGTTGTAAAGTACCACTTAACTTAAACGTGGTGGCTTAGAGATGATATTCCGATCGACAAAATAAAATGTGTACACATCGAATGAAACATGAGAATTTCAATAGAAGGTCATATTTATATATTCGTTGTCATGCAACCTCATGACAATCATTATTTGTCAAACGACCAAAAGAGAAGCATTGTTCAAACCGGAAACAAACGTACGTAATAATAATAATAATAAAAAAAGACGATCTCGGCCAGGAATTAGCATCAGGTCTTCCCTTCACTCCACCTTCACTTTTCTTTCTTTGGAACCAACATTTTGACAGTAACAGTAGCTTCCTTCTCTGATCCGGAGGACCTGCTCTTAGACGAAGAAACATCCGCCACTTCTTCATTATCATAAACTTGATCTAAGTTACGCTTCAAGCCTTCCGAATGTTCCATTTCATTAACGGCTTTCAGAGCATTAGAAACTGGAGTGATGTTATCATCCGAAATAGAAACAACCTGCTGAAAAGAAAAAAAAAAGTTTACTAATTTTGTGATATAACAATTATCTCTTGCAACTGAAATGTAATAAGACATATATAATAAGTATGGACGAATGGAATACTTGATATGCAAGCATTAAGGCAAACAAAATTCCCCCCAAAATTAGCATTCAACTAAGTTGTGGAGTACAGCAATTAAAGCGGTTTTGGGTTGATGTTGTACCTTATGAACATTCTTCTGGCTTGAAGTGGCACCTGTCGCGTCTTCGACTTCAATAAGAGCAGAATTCTATATGCAAGTAAATTATATTAGGGTTATATAGAGAATGACATTAATTTCAAAAATTAAATGTAGTTTTAAGTGTAAACAGTACCTCCTCAGCATTTGATTTATCCTCTAAAGCCCTAATGATATCCGGATCACTTGTAAGAGTCATGATCGTGTAGTTTGTAAAACGCTTGGCAATATGGTCCGCGCTGACCAAGAACTTGAAAGCATACTTCTTTTCAATTAAATACTCAATTTCGGGAGGAAGTTGGAACGGGTTTTCCTTCTACAAAACATCGAAGGAAAACATGTTAAACTTTGTAGGGAGTGATAATTTGTAAACGAAGATAGATAATTAAGTTGTGAAAATAAATGTGAATACCGGCGGTGTGAAGTTTTCAAAAACATCTAAAGCCGATTTCTTTATGATCTTCTTCGCCTCCCCATCAAACAATGTCAAAGTCGATTGTTCCAGTGTCATCAAGAACCCTGAACACAACTTTGTACCTATAATTGAAAGAAAGCAGTTAGTTAATTGTTTTTAAAATTAAAATCTTTATGTGAAAGAAACAACCTTGGGTACGCATCAATAACTTTGTTCTCCTTTTTACAAATATCGCCTTTACAATAGTAATGGACAACCTCTGCTGGTGGTCCAGACTCACCCTCCGTCAATTGTAATGGCTGAAGAGATGATTCAACCTTTTTGGTGCAGTGATTACACCCCATGTAATACCAGTGATTGTTGACAACTCTTATTGTTCCAATCACGATAACTGCCTGGGGCTAAAAAAAAAGAAGCATTAACTTAAATTGTGGTAAGAATATCTTGAATAAAATGTATCTTAGTAAATGAATACATACCTTATCTATTCCTTCCACCTCAGCATTCTTGATAAACACAGAGTTAAATATATTATCATTTAGGGATTTTGAATTAACTATAGTTTTTTAATTGGTAAAATAATGTGATTTTCATTATAATAAGTTATGAAAACACTATAAATTATATTAAGAGTAATATATATGTAGAGATAGTAAGTGTAGAAGATTAAAAACATAGTACGGAAAGCAACGTTATATATAACTTCGTCAGAAATCAAGATCAGCAACAAACAATGTTTCACAAAACGAACGAAAGACAGGTAGCATCACAAAAATGGTCGTAGACCATGAAGCCCTAAAAATTTGGTATGCAACCTAATAAAAGAGTTATAATGCTGACCATCTAAAAAGAAGTGGAACGCCAAAAAAAAAAAAAAGTTTTCCATACCCTTTTGACGAAAATACGTACTGACTTACTAATCCACCTTCGTAAGCACCAAGCATTCATCTTCAACATTGTAGTGAAACAGATACCGCACGCCATGATGGAGATCATGTTTTGTGAGGAAGCTTCTCCACCTCTAGCAATAAACCTAAATTTTTAAAGTTAATACGCATTCAATATAACTTGAAAGACACCATTTAAAATTTTTAATATTTCGAATCCTACATGAAATAAGTACCTAATCACTAACCAAAAACATATGCATTGTCAATCAGATCTTAAAAACTATTTTGTATTCCAAGGTGTCAATAACGTAACAAATATTTCACAACGGGATATTATAAACAGGGAGAGAGTGCATAAATGCTCTTCAAGTAATATATTAAAAGATTAGGTATTCAATATAAAAAACAGAAGAACATGTTAAAGTGACATAAGACATCTCATATATAAAGTTTGAAAGGGAAATCTATATATATATTTTGTACCTGTTACGTTTACCATGCTTCTCTTTGATAACATCTATGACTGAAACATCTTTATGAGGAACTTTGACATTGAGTGCAAGAGAATGTTCAAGACGTGCAAGAGTAGCTAGATCGCTTGGTATTTTCTACAAAAATAGCATAAATGATAGTCAAACTGCTGATGTCGGTCACTTTAAATAAGTGATTGTTCAAAAAGAAAGTGTTTTAATTGTACTTACGTAGGTATGGTTCCTGTTAATAGTAACCACCTTAGAGAATGAGGTGACAGGTTGAACATCTGTTTCATCGTCACTATCAACATGGAGGTCAATGTTGGGGACGAAATTAGATGGAATGTGATCCACAGCAACATTCATCCATGTCTCAGCAGATAAAACTGTCATAAACTTTACTAATCGCTCAAAATTTTTTGGATCCCAACCAGTTTGATTATTGGGAGATAACATGTTCAAAATTTTTGTTACTTACAAATTCTGCAGCATATCGACTTATTTGGCTACCAATCTACAATGAGATTCCGACTCAATAACTTTACTAATCGCTCGCATAATCAGATGAATAATCGTTTGCGAAGGAAAAATTGATTGAGAAACATACCTTGCGATCACAAGTTTGTGGCAAACAATCTTGTAGCGGCGATGGAATTAGGGTTGTGCGATCCAGAAGGGGATGAAGGAAGATACGATCTATAGGCTGAGATATAAATCTTGTAGCAAACAATCTTGTAGCGGCGATGGAATTAGGGCAATTTGATCGAGAAGAGCGTGACGAAGGAGAGGAGGAACGGAGCAGAGCGATTTTTAGGGTTTGCGATTTATGGGAGCGGCATCTGTAATTTGGGTTTTTGATTAAAATGGGGCAATTTGAAAGTGGTATTTTGAATCGACACGTGGCATACTTGACCCAAGTGGTGGCCACAAACTTTTCTTTTATATATATATATATATATATATATATATATATATAGATAGATTAGTGTCTAGTTTATCTTAGAGAGTTTTTAACACTTATTGATATTTACCTTAAGGAATTTACGGATGTAAATAGCTCATTTAAGGAAACATGAACAAAAATAATGAAACCATATTACTTTGGTCAGTTAGTTCTTCCGGCTTCAAACCTGAGCTGTTCTCATTTTTTAGATAATATTTACTTAAACCTAACCTCACTTTAGTATTCTCAGATGCATCGAATTGATATAAAGCTTAATTTTAGGGTCATTTGTTTGCTTCTTTCTATCTACCTGCTTCTTCAAATAGAAACTAGTTATGGTACTTAAAAACTGATGCAAATTATGTTACTTAGAAAGTATGGTAAACAGCTGTACACTTAGAATTTAGAGCTTGATTCTAATCTATCTGCCAATTAAAAAAGAAACCAATTATTATGCTACTTAAAAACTGTTGCAAATTGTGAGATAAAGTTTGTGACACAATGGCCAAGATGTGAATGAGAGAGAGAGAGAGTGATAACACACTTTTGAATTAAACCTCAATCAGAAGAACAATCGAACTGTATGCATTAATCCGCTAATTGGAAATCAATTACAATGTAGGAGCATTGATTTGCAACGATGCAACTTTGAAATCAACTACAAACCAACATTTTTCAATTGAAACCCTAAAATTACCTCCAATGTAACCAATCGTAATGAGGAATCTGTGCAGCGAAAGATGAAGACGGCGCTGAATCTTAGCAGCGGCGAAAAATGAAGACGATGATGAAGCAGTGAAAGTATCGAACATCCGGACAAACAATTGAATAGCAATGATTCGATGATGATTAATTGAGATGACTCGATGAATGATGAACAACCAGAGAATAGCGAGGGTGAGAGGCGAAATGGGGTATAAAGTTTTATTGAAGAACATGTTATAACAATCGAGGGCCGGTTTATGGAGCGGGTATAAGACTCCGCGTGTGAATTATGGGGTGTGAGTTTGGCGGGAAATTGAAGCTAGGGAGTAGGGAGGGCTGTGATGATGCCACATCAGCTTAAAGAAATTCTTTTATTAGAATAGATGAAGATGATATATTTTACTTTACTTATTTTTATCTATTTTAACATAAGTATCTATTTTCTATTTATTTATTTATTTTGTATTTATTTCTTGTGTGTTGTGTGTTTTGCGTTTGAGTGTTCATTATTTACCATAGATTTAGAAGTCATGATTTGCCCCTTAAGGTCGTGTTTGAGGACAAGGGGTGCAAGGTATAGGAAGGATAGAGAATATAATTTGTGTTTGGCCTCTTGGAATGTATTAGAGTTGGTAAATGTCCTTAAAAGGCATATGATCCATATAGGTTGTCTTCAGGAGACTATGTGGAAGGGACGTAGTAGGACCATGTATAATGAGTACAAGTTGTGGTATACGGGTCAAATGGAGCTAGGAATAGGGTGGGAGTTCTGGTGGCGAAAGATTTGTACGCTAATGTTGTGGAGGTGATTAGACAAAACAATAGGATTATGATGGTGATGCTAGTACTAGGCGAGGAGGTAGTAGCTGTGGTCTGCGCTTATGCACCGCATATAAGACTAGGTGACTTGGAGAATTATGACTGCTTAGATGTTATGGGGGCCATACTTAGAGAGGAGAAATGTTTACTTAGAGTTTTAATCACAGTGTGACAAGGCTGTTTTTGAAAAAGTGTGACCGTAGGTCACTTTTGTACTAGTGTAAATGCTTGGTATTATGAATTATACTTTTACGAATCACTGTATCTAAATCCTAATTTCATGATTGCTTGTGTTAAAACCAGATGCTGCTCTTGTTTTGAATTTAAAACATGAAATTTATCTACTAATAATAATGGATGATATTTTTTACTAGCAGGTTTATTTAATTAATTTCTACAAATTTCTAGATAAATACTGATTTATTGATCAAAGAAATCTGCAACATGTTTTTTAAAATAATGGTAAAGGTTCTGACAGAGTATCTTTTTCTTCTTTTGTGGAATGACAGGGGAGGGTGTGAACGATGTACCCGCACTAAAACGAGAGCCAAGGGAGCACTTGTTAACAGAGGATGAAGAACTAGCGGATGTATGATTACATAGTAAATAAACTCCCAAAACTTCTTAGTTATTTATAATATAGTTTGTGAAAAAATTTGAATAGTTATATACAATGAATTGTTTTGCTATATATATGAAATGCATTATTTTGCTATAAGCGTATTTTATTTTGTATTATCAGGTAAATTGTCATTTAATGTAGAAATTACTGATTTTATTAAAAAATTATTTTTTTCAATTCTTTTTTAAATCATGACGCGACGGGGGCTTCCTTGACGCTTATTTTATGAAAGACATTTATGACGTGCATTTTTTCACGTAATAAAATGCGCGTCATAAGCCGATGACGTTCATTTTACGCGTCATCTCTCTTTATGACAGGGGCTTCCTTGACGCGCATTAGCGCGTCATCTGACCCCTTTTATGACGCACATTGCGTGTCGTAAAAAGCTTATTTTGTAGTAGTGAAATTAAATAAAACAACAAACACCATAGGAAAATGGCCTTCTATGCCATTCATCCTTAGAATCAATGTAGACCGAAGATGCTTGGAGAGATTCTCCCATAGACATTCTTCCTTGATTGCTCTCAGAATTAACTTCAAATACAAATTAAGAACTAAATTAGTTACAAAAAACTAAACAAAGCCTAAATCAATAAATTCATCATATTAAAGAACAAATTTATCAAAACTAAGAAAAAATTAAACTCCTAAATCAACAAAGTAACCAATTAAGAAAAATACCCAAAGGTTTTCTTGTTAACTTACTTGTAAGAGACAAAGAGAGAGTGAAACTGTTGGAGAGTGAGAGGGTCGCCGGTGGAGGAGGAGCTCTGATGCAGGAGGTGAAGGTGAGGGGTCAAGAGGTCAAAGGCGAGATCAGAGCGGCTGTTTTGTTGTGTTGTGTCTGGAGTGGAAACTTAATAAAACCCTAATAAGTGTCGTAAGTGTGTTTGAAATAACCAACTTTTAGAAGTACAAAAACTCGAACCTAGGAAGAATCAAACTTGAACCAATTGAGCTATAGAAGTTTTCGTTATTTAGATTCACTCCTCATGGTATTTAAGGATTCACACATACTTTTTCATATATATTTTCACTAAAAATTCGAAAGTAATAGGGTTCCGATGAACCCGATGAATACTATATAAATCCGCCCCTGAGAATATGTCGTTGTCAATGAACATTGTTATGGTGGGACGTTCGTTGTATCTAATGAGTGGATTTTAATTTTTTTTTAAGTTGACAAAATAGACATTTTGATCAACCAAATCATCAAAATAGACATCGAAGACTTAGCCGGCTTTTTAAGGGTTTTTTAGGCTTTAGTTAGTCTACACTTTAAAAAAAAATTTGCAAGCTAAGCCTTTTTTTACATTTTACTTATTTGATAGTTTTAATGTCTAAAATTTTTCATTGTCACATTAAAAGATATGTGGTCTAACCTTATATTTATGACACACTTACTATCATGTTATATTATCCACTAGCTTATTTGTGTTAAAACAATATTAAATGCCAACTTCAAGTATCATTATCACCCACTTAAATTCTCTTTTGTTCTTTGTACATGAAGAGTCTGTCTCTTCATATTTCATTTTCTTTTTGTTATGTATCTATGGCTGTGGCTGTATATAAGCCAAGCTTCTCTTCATTTGTAATCATTAAGTAAATACAAATATATAAAATCATCCTTTCCACTGTTTCATGGTATCAGAGCCTGATAACGGGTGTCGTGACCGCTACACAAATACCTAACTTAAACTGTAGTAAGACAAGCTAGGGTATCGAACCAAGGGAGTTGGTGGTTATTAGCGACTCTAATTATTTAACCTAAGTTACTGTCACTAACCTAGATTAACTAAATTAAACCCTAAATTACTTTACCTAAATGACATAAAACGTAAATTGCCTCTTGGATGTTCAATTTGAATGAATTATAAAACTAAGGAAACTAATGCTGATATAAACTAGAAAATAGAAAATTAAAACGTGACAACCTCAGGATCCCGGTTAGCTAATTTCTAATCCAATTCAATTATTCTGTTCAACTCAATTCAACCAAACATTCAGATTACATATGAGCTAAGTATAGTCCTAGAGCTATGCTATGAAAGGTAGTCCGGGAGCGGGGGAAAAATATGATATCAAAACGCAAGATAAATAGAATTAAAATAAACATCCATATGAATCAAACATTGTCACTATGTTTATAGAATCAGAAAATAGACAAAGAATAACCAACAAGAAAATTGAAACCGCTAACCGTTCACCGTCGGTAATCACTCGGACTTAGCCAAACATCACAAGCATAATCGATTCGCTTAGAAACAAGAAAAAAATAAAGAAAATCATTCCCCAAGGGTCTGGGACGGCTCTGGTCGTAAAAAAAAAAACTTAAGAACCCTAAAAAAATGATTAAAAGTGTTTAAATAGTGATCGGGATTGAAAATCCCGTCTTGTGCTGACTTCCCGACCCTCGCGTGTCGCGAGGGTACCTTCTACATTCCTTCGCGACACGGCCCACTCTTCTTTAATTCCGAAATCTGCTTTGCTTTGAATTGATACATTTATCTACTCTTTTGTGTTCACACCAAGCTACAATATTTAATTACTTTGCACACCAAACTCATGTGACCAGCATGCCATGTTAATTTAGAAACCAACCTCACTCATATTGCACATCTACCAATTCTCTTCCATATATTCATTTGCTGCTCACGTCACTTATCTTACTAATGGGTCAAAATCCCATTGACTTTCTTTTTCCCTGTACGCACAAAACACACAACATAATATGACATTTGATTCTTTTTCTTTTATTTTCGTTTTATAATAATTAGAATATAAATTCATAAATAAATAATTATAGAACTTGACTTGTAAAAAGCTACGACATGAGACATGAGACATGAGACATGAGACATGAGACATGAGTTAAAGTTAATTGCACCATTTTAGATCACTTACACCATAATAATTTAAACATCAAAACCATTTAAATCACTCTCTTTTATACTCATCTCGGTGTGATTAAGGGATGATTACTATAAAATAAAATGCATTTTTAAGCCACTCATCAGAGCCGTAAGGCCTGAACCAAAGCTCTTTATCATGGACACCGTGTCATTAGCTACCGACTCCTCTATGCCTTCAAGTTCTTCTTCCTCAAGTGGGTCTAACACCCTTTCCATGACAAATTGTGACACCCACACCCATTAATAATAAATGAATCGACAATTCGTTAGGTCCCAATAAAAGTTTTAGCGAATCACCACGCTTTAAAGAGCAAAACATGATTACACAAAAATTTAGTTTAAGTTTCGGTTGCCAAGCATGGCTCCATAAAAGTCTATTATCAACTTAAGGATTTGTTTCACAAAAAATACACCCTATACGGACTACTTGGATGTTCGGTTCTCCAAAAGATAGCTTGATCGCGTGCTCGATCCACCAGGATCATCACCTACCATAACACAAATAACATGTTAGTATTATGGTGGGTAACACAACAAATAACAATAAACAATAGCTAAGGAATACTGGAATTAACAATCATTAACAAATTTAGTCAAGACCGCCCCCTCGCGTATCGCAAAGGGTCTTCGCGGGTCGCGAAGCCTCTGAGCGTATTGCTTGGAGCTCCTCCCTTCCCAGGCGATACGCCTGGAACTTCTTTTCTAGGGATCTTGCCTGGATTTCTCAGTTTCATACTTAGTTTATTTTTTGCAGTTTTTCCAAATTTCAAAATTTTGAGTTTTGTGAACCTTTAAGTCACTCCAACGGTTATAACATCTAAATTAAGCTTATGGATGGGGTCATATCCACATAAAGCTTCCAACATTTACTAAGACACTTGTATTCTAACCCGTTGACCCGTTAGGACCCACCATGTAAACAACCAACTTACCTCATTGTAGGTGCTTCATACCTGCAATGTTCTTATTATAACACCTTCATCATACACAAAACATGGTTTACTTATTATTATAGGAATCACGTAATTCTCACAACAAAGCATACTATTCCTCAACGCTACGTATCTAGTTCTAACACACTAACTAACTTCATTCAACATATAATGGATCCAAAAATCCCAACTTGTTTATTGGAATGTTTGAATTCTCCACCAACATCCAATTTAAGCACTTCAACAATTATGATAGGTCAAAGACCCCAACTTGTGTTTAGGAGCGACGATGGACAATTTCCAATGTCTACTCCTTACAAACAACTCAAGTAAAGCAGTTCATCTATTTTCGTGCATACTACTTGAATGGTTTTAGTCCTATCTTAAGAGGCCAACTACCACCTCTCAAGGGGAGAACTTCAACTATGCTAACGAGTTACCATTTTACAGTCAACCAATAACGACCATATGACTATGTTACAAATCACATCAACAAGTGTTACCTCGTTAAGCTTTTCCCACTACGTCAAAATTCACCTTTGGCCACGGAAAAAAACCGTGACAAAAGGTGTTTTGTCACGTTTTTTTTTTCATTCCAAACGACACCATAGGTGCCGTGACCATATGTACCCTACGGCCACGTTACAATATCAGTGGCTGAAGCCACCTATAAGCGTGGCTAAAGGGTACCAATATTTGTTGTTGTAATCAA
>JBCNJP010000006.1:650002-673911 GCA_039602395.1 Deinandra increscens subsp. villosa | reverse complement strand
TTTCCTATTTTTTAGGGATTCTGCCCACTAAGTCAAAATGGACGTTATGGACCACTTAGTCCACGTTCTTCAGTGTTTGACCGAGTCTAGGGTTGTTTTACACGTTTTCTTTACCTGCAAGCAAATATAAACGAGGAAAAACATCAGTAGTCGATAACTGTATTCAGGATGCCCGAGCCTATCAGGACTCTCAACCCGTCTGAGGATACTGGACCACTTGAGCTTCCGCCGAGATGTGATGTTCGGTTCCATGATTCCTTGATTCGATCCTGACCCTTCTACTGCTGATTACCTGCTAACAACACTAGTAACACATTAGTATTGAATTAGGACCATAAAACGTTAGTGTAAATATGAGAAAAACATCAGAAAAATGAAGTTCAAAACTGCACCCACCGTAGCTTACTCTGCCACCGTAAGCTACGCTGGGACTAGCTAGCTTACGCTGGCTCAATTCTGTGCCACGGTGGGGGTTTTTGAGCTAGTGTCCACCGTAAGCTACGGTGGTCACATCTCACATACTCATTTTTCTCGCATTTTGATCAATCCATACCACTTTTTAGTGACCCAAACCCGTCATTGTGCACCTGTGATCATAATGTACACAAACACAACATCGTAATGGCCCTTTTCAAGGTTAGCACTTAGTTATATCCAATAATTTAGTTATGGGTTCCCATTCCCAACCCATTTGACCCGTTAAAGTACCCATAAGTTTCCAGCTTGCTTAATACTTCACCACCTGCACGTTGCCATCTTATTAAGGCCTTGTCACCTGCAGGTGGTGCCAAACTGCTCTATTCTTTTGGCGAAAAAAACTTGAGGACTATCACCTCATAGTTCCTCAAGTGTTCGTTTGCTACAGCTCAACCCAAACGGGTCATCATTTACCGCAATTCCGCTTGATCTTACTTTGTGATCTTTAACATCATTTCTACCCAAGCCATTAAGTTCATCACATCATTCTTAATTTTGCCTTATCAATGCACAAAAGTAATGTATGACCAAGTTCTTGCACAAAATAACTAACCGCTACGTGTTACCTTTAGGATTTAGCCTTGCCTTCACGATGATGATTTGCACTTCCACTAGCTTCACCTATAAACAAATCATGGATTAAATTCCTAAATTCCACCTTTGTCATGCATACATTCTACGATCCATTACTACTAATTTCATAAAAATTCAGCTCATACACAACATCAACTTCATTCAGGCATTTCATCGAACATCTTATGTGCATACATTCCATCCTAACTAACAAGTAACATATGAAACTTCCATACATCCCATTATTTATTTTTGACACAACACAACCAGATTTCATGCACAAATTAACAATATCCTACCTTCATTATGGATCCATTCATTCAAATTACCATCCAAAACCCCCAACCCATAATGGGTTTCGATTTCTACTAGATAGGGTTTAACCCCATCCCAATTCTAACAAATACACATAGAATCAATCATGCAAGCAGTAATTTAGCTTCATCTAGACACATAAACACATAACAACACAGAATCAAGCACCAATTTCACCTCTAGGTGAAGCCCCTACATTTACCCTATCATCAAGAACATTTACTTGACCAAGAATACTCAATGGAGCCCCAAAATCATGAGTTATGGACCTCCCTAATGCAGGATTTCGGATTCCCCTTGCCAAAAACCACCACCAACAGCTTCAATTTGTGGTTTCCCCTCAAGAACTTGGCCTTCCACTCCCTCCTCTCTCTCTCCGTCGCGATCTGTGAGTCTGGGGTAAATCCCAGACTTGTTTTAATCCCTAAATTACAGCTATGGCCCCTCATGTTTATAATTCTGCCCTTTCTTGACTAAAACTCTAATTTACACACTCAACCCTCTAACTTTTCTCTAGTTAGACATTTATTAATAAAGGTAACTCAATAACAAAAGAATTCCCATTAGTTAATCGAGTTAATTTTCTAAACCCGCTTATTTCACCCAAAACTCAAATAAAGCATAATAAAATATTAACATCTCAAATTAAATAATATTGGCTCAAGTTATTTCGAAACCGGGATGTTACACTCTGTTGCTGTTAAAGTTTCTGAATTCAAGTCTGATGCCACGAAATAGTGATCCCACTAAGGTACGAGATCCAGAGGTGATTGTGTTATATGCGTTGATGACGGGACAGCCCGTCCTTTCATGTAGGCACTTGATTATGAAACGAGTTTGGTTGGCTAGAATTCAAAAGAAAAGGACGACTACTCCATTTGCTCGCTTGATTTCAGCAATGTTGAAGAAACAGGGTGCCATCGTGCAGGGAAGACAAGGGGAGTCTCTACCTCATACCCAGTGGGATTTGAAGACCATTCAAAAGGGTAAGATGTTTAGGTACGAGAAGACTAAAACAAAGCATAGAATCATTTTGGAGAAGACAGGGGAGCGATTGAAGTGCTGAGAGAGGATGTGGATCAAAATGCAGTGGATGATGATGTTTCGACGGGGGATTTAGTTGGGGGTAGTGAGGATGACGTGATGCATACCCGGGTGGCTTAGCATGAGACCACCTGAATACGAGGGTTGGGATGCCTACCAGAGATTCCAACATAATAAGTTCAGCCAACAACATTTAGAGGTTTTAGATGCAACTCAACAGGGGTTCAGGTCGTTACATATAGCTCATGAGATGGAGTTAAACCTGAGGGCACAGTATGAGAACCAGTTGCGTATGCACCAGGATTTGCTTAACAGAGTCCCGGTGGTGCGTAACCTGCCATATGTTGATTATACCTCTTTACCTACCCGAGGACCTGATGAGGCTGCCCTACCTACTCCTCGGGTGCATCAGTCAATGTGGCTTCCCGATCCATACTCAGCACCACATTACGAGAGCACACCATTCCAACCACCACCATATCAGTACCCACCACAACAGAATCAAGGTGGTGAGGTGTCGAGTAGTAACACCGATGCGTTTGACATGAGTTCGTGGTACGAGCAGATGAACGGATTTTTCGGTATGGCCACCGGGCCCCACATTCAGATGAGCATGAGGTTACATTCAGTTTTTTCTGTTGCTGTATATTTCACTTTTTATTTTTAGTTTTTTTCGAATTCACTTGAACTTTGTGGGTGTTGTTCACTACAAAGCCTCACGAGACACAACTCGTCCACCCGAGCTATCGGGGGGTTTAACGGCTTGTTGCATATGCTAAATGCAATCGTGATTCCTACGAAAGTGAGTTAGGTCTTTTAATGTTTTCTTGTGAGTTTTTTATTTTTGCAGATTTTGATTAGCAACGAATGGGAGGTGCATTTGACTCGAGTTTTGAAAATTTAAAATGCTTAATCGGGTGATGTATTCTCTTCCTAACTTGAGTAGTTATCGTTGTTGGATGATGAGAATATAATGGTGAATTTTCTGGGTGGTTGGGAGGTGTTGAGATTCTAAGGGTCGGTTAAGTTAGTAAAATCACACATCGGGATAATAGGAATGTTTGGAGGATTCATGTGAGACTGTTTTATTTATCTTTTGTGAAAAACCCATACATTGGGGACAATGTATCCCAAGTGTGGGGATGGGGAAGCACATTTGTAGAATTTGGAGAAATGATACAAATTTCAAAAATTTAAGAATTTGAAAAAAAAATCTCCAAAATGGTTGAACGGTTGAATGGTTGAATCCCGGGGTTAAAGTTGATCTCTTAGAGTGGCTGTAAATAGTTATTTATGACTTTTGGGTTGGTGGTACGTTTGAAAGAATACCTAAATAGGGTGAGTCTGTACCTTAGGTTAGCAAACTTGCATGATCATGTCGGTAATCCTAATCCCATCGTTTCCGTGAGTACATATTGAACCTTATTTGTTATAAATGATTAGATATGTTGAGGGAACCTTGGGGTAACATATTCTTGTAGAACTTGTGTCACGTATACTCGTCGAGATCATGGACCGGAATGTGCTCAAAAATGATTGAGGCATTAGGATTAACCCCTTTGCTGTATTTAGCCTTTCTTTTTTTTTTGTTTAATTCCCTACCCTAAATTGTTCCTTAGACGCCCCGTTGAGCCTTAGCCGTTTCATTTGTTTACCCATTTTAACCCATATCCCTTTCCTGTTTAGCCTTTGTTTTTATTGTTAAACCGTGTGATGAAATCTGAGCTCGATCTGATTCTTTGTCTTAGTTTATGTTTTAGTGCAATTGTAGTTCAGTAGTAGGAATCAGAATTTCACTTGAGTTCCTTGCTGTTGCTTTGCTGAAAATAGCAATTTATATAAAAAAATAAAAAAAAAAAAAAAGAGAGAAGAAAAAAAAATGAAAAATGAGAAAATTCAGAAAATACTAATTAATTAGGTCAAGTTTGACCGAGTTATGAGGTACCAAAAAAAAAATGATAGTAGTTGTTAACGGGTCAATCCAACCCATTGTGCTTAGTTAGTGAATAAATGATAGCTTATGATAGCTTGGTCGGTTCACATTTCATTCACCTCAGCCACTTGAAAATCCATAATCCCTACCTTAACCCAAGCCTAACATTACAACCCATTGAAGTCCTCTTGATTTGTGTATTGTTTCGTGTTAGTTGGTGGAGACTTGATCATGATACAAGCTTATGCAAGATTGTTGCACCAACGGTTGAGTGATCACAAAATATAGCACATTATTTGCTATTCCAGATACACCTGAGAGGAGTGTGCATTGTGAGGGGCGTGTGTTGTGCAAGAGAGCAGCCATAGGTTTAGTAAACCTTATTTGGGCATTGCGGGTATGATATGAATGGTTGAAAAGTTACTCAATTGGTAAAATTCTATTAAAGTGTAAATCTTTATTGAGATCGAGTATAACCTCGGGATGGATTTGTGGGATTGATTCGGTGGTTATGTGCTTCGTTTTGAAAATGGCTTTAATTTGAAAAAACAGTCTCACTTGAGGGCAAGTGAGAGGCAAGTGTGGGGATGTGATGTGTGGGTTGAACACCAATTTTTATTGTGATTAATGCATGCGTTCTAGTTACTTTATGTATTTGGATAGTATTACGTTGTGTGCTTGAGGATTTTTGTAGGTATTGATGCATAAAGTGGCGAAAACGGATCTTATCTAGAGTCCGGGATGATGTGTAGAAATGAATGGATGGAACGGGTTCGGAGACTTGAGCGTTACAGTTGACTTAGAGTATGCAAGAGATTTAATGAAGTGCTAGGAGCAAGTGGAAACAAGTTTGGATGTTCAAGATGGCTTGTGAGTGAAGTAAATAAAGAAACCAGAAGGTGGATCTACATAGGGCGCTCCTAGCGGCCCTATTGGCGCTTCAAGCGCTGGGTGACTTAAAAGAACCGCTCCAGCGCTCCATGCGCTGGTCTTCTATCTCAAACAAAAATGACCGCTCCAAGCGGCTAGAGAGGCGCTCCGAGATGTTTCAAGCGTTGTTTCCAGTAACAAAACCGCTCCTAGCGGTCCAAGGGGCGCTCCAGGCGTCGCGAGTCCGCGTTTTCAATTCTTTTTGTTCGATATTCGGCCCATATATATATTTTAAAATCATTAGGGTTTTTTTTATCATCTTGTACGGGGACGGCAGAACAAAGGGGAGGCGATTGTGAGATCTCAAACATCATCTGATCATCATTCCAGCATCAAAATCTTGTAATCGAATCATGATTTATTTCTATGATTTAGTTTTTTCTTTGATTATGAGTAGCTAAATTCTTGTAACTGACTTTGGGTGAATAGTCTAGTGACATGTGCGTATGATTGATTTTCAACTATGATGGACTCATGTTATGTAATCTGATTCCTTGCAATTAATCGAATTAAAATATTTATTGAATTATGACTTGTGTTGATTTCATCAATTGAATAGATTATCTATTGTGTGACCTATTGATTGATCTTGATGCATAGTGCAGTATTCATATTTAGGTATTCATATAGTCATTGATTCAACAACAACGAATTGAATATCACTTCGATTAATTATATGCTGAATAGTGTTTGACATTATTTTCATCTAAATTGTTAATTGGTTTGCACATGTTGATAGACTAGGATCCAGGAGTTGGTTATTTTCTCTTTATTTGTTAACAACATCAAACTATAATCCATTTCTGCATAGGCAACGCAAGCCACTTTTCATTTACTTTTACTCTTTGAACTGATATCAACCATTGTTCCCTGTGTTCGACCCCTCTTCTTTATACTACAATTAAGTGTTAGATTAGGGTTATTAAAAATGTTTTTGTTAGACCTTGACACCGCTATCACATACAACTAAAATTAAGCATCAATTTGGTCTATCAACATTCCCCAACTCAAGGTGTGAACTAGACAACTTACTTGGCCAAGGAACAAGAGGATGGGGATAAATTTCGATCCCCATATGCTTCCTAGAACACGAATTAACCTTCCTTTTGTAGATTTCTCCCCAACTTCACAAGATTTTCCTCTATATGAGGTTAGGGTTTATGAACACCTTTGCTCCCCCTTCCCTGCGATCGTAAAAATGGGTCTGGTATTTTTTCCAGAATTGACTTATCTACCTATTACACTCCAGCCCCTCTATTTGCATATTATATTTAAAACCCACCAAAGATGAGATTTTCTACTTAGCCCCTTATAAATATTTAAATTAACAACTTAACATTCAACTTTCAAGTTAACCAACTAAAATACATGATTTCGCTAATCCTATAAATACTTATAATATTTTCAACACATAAATGATTTACCAAATAAATTAAAAGTTGGGGCGTTACACAAATCTGTCAAGTCTTGTCTCCATAAAGTTAATAGGAGAAAACTACCTTAGTTAGAATCACCAAATCACAAATGTCTTAAAGACAGTGGGGCTTCTACAAATGACTGATCCAGAAACTTCCAAAACTGAAAAAGGAACCTCGGAATATGCTTTATGGGAGAAGAACGACAGTTATGTTTCTGCTATTATCAACGCCACGTTAGATCCCACCATTGCACATCTTACAATACGAACAACACCTTCTGCTGAACTGTGGGGAGTTCTTGAAGAGTCATATCTCCAGCACGCACAAGCAAAGAAAAACCAGTTAACACCCAATTTCAGTTATTGAAACAAGGCGACTCACCTGTCACACAGTACTGTGATCGTGCTCAGAAGCTCGCTGATGTACTACTCTCCATTGGTGACCCCGTGACTGATGAAAATCTTGCCTAACAGGTCCTTCACGGTTTGAATACAAACTTCGAACAATTCGTCCTTTATGTTGAAAACTTAGAAAAGTTAACCTTATGTTTATTACACACTTAGGCCATGTTTGTATTAAAAAAAACTCTTAAAACCTCTTAAGTCAGAATGGCTAGCTAAGACGTTTTAAGATAAATGATTGTTTGTTTTTTTATTTGTATTAAGAAGTTTTAAGTCTTAATACCTCTAAATCATAAAGAGGTAAAAATACCTCTTAAAGTTCAATCATACAAAAAAATAAAAATAAAAAGGAGCAAGATGACCTCCTTTCTTCTGGACGGAAGGGCCAATTTCACATGAGAACCTCTTAACTCTCGACCACCATCTCCGGCGACCTTCATCAATTGGCGACCACCAGCCCATTCGTCCTTCTCTTCTGGTTACGGGGTGGTGTAGCGAGCGTGGTTTCGAACCAGACACAGCCGCAATCGCCTACCCGTCGATCTGGACCGACAATGGCTAAGTTTTATGGGTAGTGTTCGGAAGCTACAGTGACTTCTGGGCGGTGTCGGTCATCCCTTTTCTTCTTCGGAAACTATTTCCTCCGATCTCATTGGTTCGGTTCCGTTCCGGTGTTCCCAATAAATAGATCTATTTTATTTCGTTTTTCTCTTTCTAAGTAAAGACTATAATTATTTTATTTTATTTCATTATTAAGATGCAAGAAGAAACATTATATTTGTATTGTTTTTTTTTTGTAGTTTTCTTTTTCAAATTTTCATGTTTTTGTTAATAACAGTTTATTGCATAAATATTTAAATTGGTAACTTACGTTTATAAATATTCAGATGTTTTACATAAAACAAACAGCTATAATGATTCAGATTTTAGACATTTAAACCAACTCTTAACATTCAAAACTGGTACTCAAATTCAGACCTAAATCTCTTAAAAAACACAAATGGGGCCTTATTAGTATCATGTTATATTATCCACTAGTTTATTTGTAATTTCATTTACATGAACTATAACAAATTTTAATGCAAGTTTTTGTATTTCTTATAACATACACTTCATTGGTATAAATCAAGAGGCTAACATATGACATTATTGACAAGACCTAACGGACTCAATGGCTTGACCTCATGGATTCCACCTCGATCACGCACTTGAGTTTTGGGTGTCTTACCTTAACCTCGTGATTCGATATCAAGATCCTTGAAACACAACAATCGGGCAGGTAACATTATGAACCCCATCGGTCCTAACCAATGAACCCGATAGCGCCTATTACCCAATCGTGGCCTCCACTTTCACCACAAAAGATTGCTTCTCTCCCACTGCTCTGAACACAAGACTGCTTGGGTTAACCTTCACCACCATCCCGGATGGCGCAACCACATTATCCTAGTACGAAGAATCTCCCGCACCCACATTCGTAACCGTCCTGTTGAACGTTCGACTTACGCTACCCGATTGCTGAGCCGATACCGCAAACGAAGGATAGTTTAGGTTCAAAAGAATTGTGTTGGTTGCGGAAGTGCAAGCACTCGCATCGCCTATTATCATGGACACTGTGTCATTAGCCACCAACTCCTCTATGCCTTTAAGTTCTTCTTCCTCAAGTGGGTCCAACACCCTTTCCATGACAAATTGTGACACTCACACCCATTAATATAAATGAATCGATAATTCGTTAGGTCCCAATAAATGTTGTAGCGAATCACCACGCTTTAAAGACCAAAACATGATTACACAAAAATTTAGTTTAACTTGCTTATTGGGATGTTTGAATTCTCCACCAACATCCAATATAAGCACTTCAACAATTATGATAGGTCAAAGACCCCAACTTGTCATTAGGAGCGAAGATGGATAATTTCCAATGTCTACTCCTTACATACAACTCAAGTAAAGCAATTCATCTATTTTCGTGCATACTAATTGAATGGTTTTAGTCCTATTTTAAGAGGCCAACTACCACCTCTCAAGGGGAGAACTTCAACTATGCTAACGAGTTACCAATTTACAGTCAACCAATAACGACCATATGACTATGTTACAAATAACATCAACAAGTGTTACCTCGTTAAGCTTTTCCTTTGCCTTTGCTTGAACCCACACCTTCACCTTCTTCACCTGAAGTTTGTGATTGTTTTAGTATTTAGTGTACTATAACAAAGTCCCGAAATACCACATATTAATCACCCAACATATCATTCCAACAAGTTGTGCATAATGTTGGCATTTAACAAACACCTAATGTGCAACAAAGTTTCTCAACTAACCCACCTATCTTTCATACATGAATTATCCCCAATTATGGCTACATACACCAGGTAATTACTACTTCATTAGCACGTAGTCAAATTTATCATCAAATCTTCACTAACTCATAGTATGGTTCATTTACGCATTTCATCGAACACTTGATATTCATTGCTAATGTCAAATAATCTTGCTTCCATACAACACATGATTCACACTAAAGATGATTAATTTATCAGGAAATCACTTCACATATTCTCAGTCAAGCAATTACATAATTCTAACACCCAATTATCATTTCAAGAAAGTAATTAAATGATTCCAACCCATCAGACCCGTGGGTTACGATTTTTAGGGAGGTGAGACTTCACCCCCACTTCAACTTCCTTAACATATAAATGATTTCTAACATGCACCCTTCATCTAGAGATCTATGATAGAATCCAAGAAACATACAACTAAAATTAAGCATCAATTTGGTCTATCAACATTCCCCGACTCATGGTGTGAACTAGACAACTTACTTGGCCAAGGAACAAGAGGATGGGGATAACTTTCGAGCCCCCTATGCTTCCTAGAACACGAATTAACCTTCCTTTTGCAGATTTCTCCCCAACTTCACAAGATTGCCCTCTATATGAGGTTAGGGTTTATGAACACCTTTGCTCCCCCTTTCCCTGGGATCGTAAAAATGGGTCTGGGATTTTTCCCAGACTTTACTTATCTACCTTATTACACTCCAGCCCCTCTATTTGCATATTATATTTAAAACCCACCCAAAGATGAGATTTTCTACTTAACCCCTCATAAATATTTAAATTAAGAACTTAACATTCAACTTTTAAGTTATCCAACTAAAATACATGATTTCACTAATCCTATAAATACTTATAATATTTTCAACACAAAAATGATTTACCAAATAAATTTAAAAGTTGGGGCGTTACACAAATCCGTCAAGTCTTGTCTCCATAAAGTTAATAGGAGAAAACTACCTTAGTTAGAATCACTATATCACAAATGTCTTAAAGACAGTGTGGCTTCTACAAATGACTGATCCAGAAACTTCCAAACCTGAAAAAGGAACCTCGGAATATGCTTTATGGGAGAAGAACGACAATTATGTTTCTGCTATCATCAACGACACGTTAGATCCCACCATTGCACATCTTACAATACGAACAACACCTACTACTGAACTATGGGGAGTTCTTGAAGAGTCATATCTCCAGCACGCGCAAACAAAGAATCATCAGTTAGGAACCCAATTTCAGTTATTGAAAAAAGGCGACTCACCTGTCACACAGTACTGTGATCGTACTCATAAGCTCGCTGATGCAGTATTCTCCATTAGTGACCTCATAACTGATGAAAACCTTGTCTCACAGGTCCTTTACGGTTTGAATGCAAACTTCGAACACTTCGTCCTCTATGTTGAAAACTTAGAAAAGCTAACCTTATATTTATCACACACTTAGGCCCTGCTTGTTTAAAAAAAACTCATAAAACCTCTTAAGTCTGAATCGCTAGCTAAGACGTTTTAAGATAAATGATTGTTGGTTTTTTATTTGTATTAAGAAGATTTGGGTCTTAATACCTCTAAATCATAAAGAGGTAAAAATACCTCTTATAGTTCAATCTCACATAAAAATAAAAATAAAAAGGAGCAAGATGACCTTCTTTCTTCTGGACAGAAGAGCAAATTTCACATCAGAACCTCTTGACTCTCGACCACCATCTCCGGCGAGCTCAACTCCGGCGACCTTCAGCAAATCGCGACCACCAGCCCCTTCGTCCTTCTCTTCTGGTTACGAGGTGGTGTAGCGAGCGTGGTTTCGAACCAGACACAGTCGCAATCGCCTACCCGTCGACCTGGACCGACAGTGGCTAAGTTTTATGGGTAGTGTTCGGAAGCTACAGTCACATCCGGGCGGTGCCGGTCATCCCTTTTCTTCTTCGGAAACTATTTCCTACGATCTCTTTAGTTCGGTTCCGTTCCGGCGTTCCCCAACAAATAGATCTATTTTACTTCATTTTTCTCTTTCTGATTAAAGACTATAATTATTATATTTTATTTCATTATTAAGATGCAAGAAGAAACATTATATTTGTATTGTTTTTTTTGTAGTTTTCTTTTTCAAATTTTCATGTTTTTGTTAATAACAGTTTATTGCATAAATATTTAAATTGGTAACTTACGTTTATAAATATTCAGATTTTTTACATAAAACAAACAGCTATAATGATTCAGATTTCAGAATTTTAAACCAACTCTTAACATACAAAACTTGTACTCAAATTCAGACCCAAATCTCTTAAAAAAAAACGAGGGCCTTATTAGTATCATCTTATATTATCCACTAGTTTATTTGTAATTTCATTTACATGAACTATAACAAATTTTAATGAAAGTTTTTTATTTCTTGTAACATACACTTCATTGGTATAAATCAAGAGGCTAACATATGACATTATTAACAAGACCTAACGGACTCAATGGCCCGACCTCAGGGATTCCACCTCGATCACGCACTTAAGTTTTAGGTGTCTTACCTTAACCTCGTGATTC
The DNA here is from genome assembly GCA_039602395.1 of Deinandra increscens subsp. villosa. Classification (NCBI taxonomy): domain Eukaryota; kingdom Viridiplantae; phylum Streptophyta; class Magnoliopsida; order Asterales; family Asteraceae; genus Deinandra; species Deinandra increscens. Next base: position 661,944 of record JBCNJP010000006.1, on the reverse strand, counting down.
GATATCAAGATCCTTGAAATGCAACAATCGGGTTGGTAACATTATTAACCCCATCGGTCCAAACCAATGAACCCGATAGCGCCTTTTACCCAATCGTGGCCTCCACTTTCACCAAAATAGATTGCTTCTCCCCCACTTCTCTGAACACAAGACTGCTCGGGTTAACCTTCACCACCATCCCGGATGGCGCAACCACATTATCCTGGTACGAAGAATCTCCCGCACCCACATTCGTAACCGTCCTGTTGAACATTCGACTTACACTACCCGATTGCTGAGCCGATAACGCAAATGAATGATAGTTTAGGTTCCAAACAATTGCGTTGGTTGCGGAAGTGCAAGCACTCGCATCGCCCATTATCATGGACACTGTGTCATTAGCCACCAACTCCTCTATGCCTTTAAGTTCTTCTTCCTCAAGTGGGTCTAACACCCTTTCCATGACAAATTGTGACACCCACACCCATTAATATAAACGAATCGACAATTCGTTAGGTCCTAATAAATGTTGTAGCGAATCACCATGCTTTAAACACCAAAACATGATTACACAAAGATTTTGTTTAAGTATCGGTCGCCAAGCATGGCTCCATAAAAGTCTATTATCAACTTAAGGGTTTGTTTCACAAAATATACACCCTATACGGACTACTTGAATGTTCGGTTCTCCAAAAGATAGCTTGATAGCGTACTCGGCACACCCGGATCATCACCTACCATAACACCAGTAACACGTCAGTATTATGGTGGGTAACATAACAAATCAATAAACAATAGCTAAGGAATACTGGAATTTACAATCATTAACGAATTCAGTCAAGACCGCCCCCTCGCGTATCGCTTGGAGGTCCTCCCTTCCCACGCGGTACGCCTGGAACTGCTTTTCCAGGGATCTTGCCTGGATTTCTCAGTTCCATACTTAGTTTATTTTCTGCAGTTTTTCCCATATTTCAAAATTTCGAGTTTTGAGAACCTTTAAGTCACTCCAACAGTTATAACATCTAAATTAAGCTTATGGATAGGGTCATATCCACATAAAGCTTCCACCATTTACTTAGACACTTGTATTCTAACCCATTGACCCGTTAGGACCCACCATGTAAACAACCAAGTTACCTCATTGTAGGTGCTTCATACTTGCAATGTTCTTATTATAATACATTCATTATACACAAAACTTGGTTTACTTATTATTATAGGAATCACATAATTCTCATAACAAAGCATACTATGCCTCAGCGCTACGTATCTAGTTTTAACACACTAACTAACTTCATTCAACATATAATGGATCCAAAAATCCCAACTTGCTTATTGGAATGTTGGAATTCTCCACTAACATCCAATTGAAGCACTTCATCAATTATGATAGGTCAAAGACCCCAACTTGTGTTTCGGAGCGAAGATGGATAATTTCCAATGTCTACTCCTTACATACAACTCAAGTAAAGCAATTCATCTATTTTCGTGCATACTACTTGAATGGTTTTGGTCCTATTTTAAGAGGCCAACTACCACCTCTCAAGGGGAGAACTTCAACTATGCTAACGAGTTACCAATTTACAATCAACCAATAACAACCATATGACTATGTAACAAATCAAATCAACAAGTGTTACATCGTTAAACTTTTCCTTTGCCTTTACTTGAACCCACACCTTCACCTTCTTCACCTGAAGTTTGTGATTGTTTAGTATTACAACTTAAGGTACTATAACCAAGTCCCGAAATACTACATATTAGTCACCCAACATATCATTCCAACAAGTTATGCATAATGTATGCATTTAACAAACGCCTAGTGTGCAACAAAGTTTCTCAACTAACCCACCTATCTTTCATACATGAATTATCCCTAATTATGGCTACATACACCAAGTAATTACTACTTCATTAGCACGTAGTCAAATTTATCATCAAATCTTCACTAACTCATAGTATGGTTCATTTAGGCATTTCATCGAATACTTGATATGCATCGCTAATGTAAAATAATCTTGCTTCCATACAACACATGATTCACACCAAAGATGATTAATTTATCATGAAATCACTTCACATAATCTCAGTCAAGCAATTACATAATATTAACACTCAATAATCATTTCAAGAAATTAAGTAATTAAAGGATTCCAACCCATCACACCCGTGGGTTATGATTTTTAGGGAGGTGAGACTTCACCCCACTTCAATTTCCTTAACATATAAAGGATTTCTATAATGCACCTTTCATCTAGAATTCTATGATAGAATCCAAACAACATACAACTAACATTAAACATCAATTTGGTCTATCAACATTCCCCGACTCAAGGTGTGAACTAGACAACTTACTTGGCCAAGGAACAAGAGGATGGGGATAACTTTCGAGCCCCCTATGTTTCCTAGAACACGAATTAACTTTCCTTTTGCAGATTTCTCTCCAACTTCACAAGATTGCCCTCTATATGAGGTTAGGGTTTATGAACACCTTTGCTCCCCCTTTCCCTGGGATCGTAAAAATGGGTCTGGGATTTTTCCCAGACTTGACTTATCTACCTTATTACACTCCAGCCCCTCTATTTTCATATTATATTTAAAACCCACCCAAAGATGAGATTTTCTACTTAGCCCATCATAAACATTTAAATTAACAACTTAACATTCAACTTTCAAGTTATCCAACTAAAATACATGATTTCACTAATCCTATAAATACTTATAATATTTTCAACACATAAATGATTTACCAAATAAATTTAAAAGTTGGGGGGGTTATACAAATCTGTCAAGTATTGTCTCCATAAAGTTAATAGGACAATACTACCTTAGTTAGAATCACCAAATCACAAGTGTCTTAAAGACAGTGGTGCTTCTACAAATGACTGATCCAGAAACTTCCAAACCTGAAAAAGGAACCTCGGAATATGCTTTATGGGAGAAGAACGACAATTATGTTTCTGCTATCATAAACGACACGTTAGATCCCACCATTACACATCTTACAATACGAACAACACCTTCTGCTGAACTGTGGGGAGTTCTTGAAGAGTCATATCTCTAGCACGCGCAAGCAAAGAAAAATCAGTTAAGAACCAGATTTCAGTTATTGAAACAAGGCGACTCACCTGTCACACAGTACTGTGATCGTGCTCAGAAGCTCGCTGATGAACTATTCTCCATTGGTAACCCCGTGACTGATGAAAACCTTGTCTCACAGGTCCTTCACGGTTTGAATGCAAACTTCGAACACTTCGTCCTCTATGTTGAAAACTTAGAAAAGCTAACCTTATATTTATCACACACTTACACCCTGTTTGTTTTTAAAAAAAAATTAACTCTTTAAACCTCTTAAGTCTGAATCGCTAGCTAAGACGTTTTAAGATAAATGATTGTTTGTTTTTTATATGTATTAAGAAGATTTGGGTCTTAATACCTCTAAATCATAAAGAGGTAAAGATACCTCTTAAAGTTCAATCATACATAAAAATAAAAATAAAAATAAAAAGGAGCAAGATGACCTCCTTTCTTCTGGATGGAAGGGCCAATTTCACATCAGAACCTCTTAACTCTCGACCACCATCTTCGGCGAGCTCAACTCCGGCGACCTTCTGCAAATCGCGACCTCCAACCCCTTCGTCCTTCTCTTCTGGGTACGAGGTGGTGTAGCGAGCGTGGTTTCGAACCCGACATAGCCGCAATCGCCTACCCGTCGACTTGGACCGACAGTGGCTAAGTTTTCTGGGTAGTGTTCAGAAGCTACAGTGACTTCCGGGCGGTGTCCGTCATCCCTTTTCTTCTTCGGAAACTATTTCCTCTGATCTCGTTGGTTCGGTTCCGTTCCGGTGTTCCCCAACAAATAGGTCTATTTTATTTCGTTTTTCTCTTTCTGATTAAAGGCTATAATTATTTTATTTTAATTCATTATTAAGATGCAAGAAGACACATTATATTTGTATTGTTTTTTTTTGTAGTTTTCTTTTTAAATTTTTCATGTTTTTGTTAATAATAGTTTATTGCATAAATATTTAAATTGGTAACTTACGTTTATAAATATTCAGATGTTTTACATAAAACAAAAAGCTATAATGATTCAGATTTCAGACATTTAAACCAACTCTTAACATTCAAAACTGGTACTCAAATTCAGACCTAAATCTCTTAAAAAAACAAATGGGGCCTTATTAGTATCATGATATATTATCCACTAGTTTATTTGTAATTTCATTTACATGAACTATAACAAATTTTAATGCAAGTTTTTGTATTTCCTGTAACATACACTTCATTGGTATAAATCAAGAGGCTAACATATGACATTATTGACAAGACCAAACGGACTCAATGGCTCGACCTCTTAGATTCCACCTCGATCACGCACTTGAGTTTTGGGTGTCTTACCTTAACCTCGTGATTCGATATCAAGATCCTTGAAACGCAACAATCGGGCTGGTAACATTATGAAACCCATCGGTCCAAACCAATGAACCCGATAGCGCCTTTGACCCAATCATGGCCTCCACTTTCACCACAAAAGATTGCTTCTCCCCTACTGCTTTGAACACAAGACTGCTCGGGTTAACCTTCACCACCATCCCGGATGGCGCAACCACATTAGCCTGGTACGAAGAATTCCCCGCACCCACATTCGTAACCGTCCTGTTGAACGTTCGACTTACGCTACCCGATTGCTGAGCCGATACCGCAAATGAAGGATAGTTTAGGTTCCAAACAATTGCGTTGATTGCGGAAGTGCAAGCACTCGCATCGCCTGTTACAATTTTCAAACTGGTTGCATTGCGCGTCGTAAAATGATGTTTTTGTAGTAGTGAAATTAAATAAAACAACAAACACAATAGCAAAATGACATTCTATGCCATTCATCCCTGGAAATCAATGTAGACGAAGATGCTTAGGGAGATTCTTGTTGGATTTAGGTGTCCAGACCCGACTAAATCAAGTACCCGACCCGGTCAAGACCCATAAGAGTTACACCGGAGGCAACGGGTATCTAAAGTCTGCTTACTTTTATAACCGGCAAATTCGCAGAATAATTAATTATTTGGTTATTAAATAGTTTAATAGATAAATAATTAATTAATTGATTAATATTAATCATAAAGATTAATTAAGCGACAAAAGACGTTAAATATTAATTACGTCTTGAGCGACGATTGACAAATTATTAGTTTATCTAATATTCGTTAAATCGGCTAGCGACAAACATTTAAAGGGTAGATGTTAAATCTCGAAAATAAAATGGTTCGATCAAAGATTAAACGAAATCGAGGGACCTAGTGGAAATTAATCAGATATATATATCTGATTAATGGAGGGGGCGAAACCCTAATCCTCCTCAAGAGAATTTCGGCCCCCTCCCCTCCCTCTTGCGAATCCGACGCCGACGCCACCAGTCGCCGGCGCCCCCCCCCCCTTTGTTCTCCGTAATCTATTCGCTCGATCGCGAGAATCTTAATCTCTTGATCACCGTTGTTTGTCGTGATCCATCCTTCCGGTTGGCATCACGTTACGACCCGAGAAACCCTAGCCGCCGCCGTGATCCCGCTCCGAGTCTGACGTCGCTGCTACACATCGCCGCCGCCGCCGTCCGCCGTTCCACGAACCGCCGCCGCCGCCTGCTTGTCCGCCACGACCAAGCCGCCGCCGCCTGCAGCCCAGCCGCAGCCGACCGTCGCCCCTCCTCGCCGTCGCCGGTTACACCGTCGACAAACCCTAGCCGCGAACCGCGTCTCTTGCGTGTTCCGCCGTCGTCCGCGAAATCCTAATTTCGCGCCTATCCGACGTACGCGATTTCGGTGCCGTGTCACCAAGGGAAATCCGTATCTGCGAGGTGGTTTCGATTTGCCCGTCAAATCGTCCTGCGAAACCCTAGCGTCACCCGTTGACTTCCGGTGTCTCGAACGTTTGTTTGAATCATCTCTCAGGTATATCTAAACTCGTTATTAGTTTAGATTTAATTGTTCATGTATTTATGATTATGTCGCGTTTTGATTAACGCGTATTGGTGTTTGCGCGTTTTGGTGATTGTCGAATCCTGTTGTAGTGGTTTACGTTAATTGTCTGGTTTTCGCGTTAGTAAATTAAAACGTTTTCCGCTGCCAATTAAATTAATATTTAACTAATTATCTAATTTAATTTACTAGGTAATTGATTAAATCATTATTTATCGTAAATAATTATTTCCTATAATAAAAAAAATTGCCATTACCGAGACCCAAATGCCACTGTCTTAACCCAACAGTGGTATCAGAGTCTTGATCACCACACGCAAACCCTAACCGGTCGATTTTAAACCGGTATACTTTCGCGAACTGGGGTTCTAAACCCGAAAGTCGTGAAATTGAATGACTCACCTTTTAAATATGTTTAGTCGATTTGGATCCACTAAACATAATCCGATTCAATTAAATTAATTGAATTATCTTTCGTACATATTCGACCCAACCCCATTTAATTTTGTCATGGATTCGTTATGGTTTGGCCCATTTGGCCCATGTTGTTTTGTTTTGGATTGGCCCACTTTTTCTGGGTTCAAAGTTGTATTTATTTAAAATAGAATAGTTTTATTTTGTAATTGCTCACTTTCGCTTGGACGAACGAGACGAGCTTGACACAAGGACCCATTTGAGATTATCCCCTTTTGGGATTTTCGAAAATGGCTACAACCCAAAACGAGACCGACGTTTCCTGATGACGCGCATGAGCTTGTTGAAGCCAGTGGGAGCAACTAAGTCGATCAGGGAGTTTTCTGTTTCTTATGGTTGATTTACTTCTATGTCCCTTGACCTTCCTCGATATTGTCATAGGCTCTGAGAATATCGAAACCCCTGCATGGCCGGATATGTACATGTGTGTTTGCTTGTTTTTTAGTTGTTTGTCTTAATTTGATTAACACGCCAACTTAAAACCCAAACTTAGTTTTATCAACATAAAACTAATTTTTCAATTGATTAATTAAAAGTCCTAATTTTATTACGACTTCATAAAATTTATTAACCAGTTTAATTCGACATTAAATTCCGATTTTTCGATAATGTAATCGAATGTTATTAAAATTGGTTATCGTCTCGCGACACGTAGATCATTATTACTTAGGTTTTTCAAATGATCGTCCTGAGTGAGATAGGATTCATAAAATCTGTCGCCACATTAAATATTAAAATATGACCTAATAACCCTATCTGGTAAGCCTAAAACCAGTAGTCTATGCCATCCTAAGTCAAGTCTAACTTGGAACATATTGACTGATGCATCCGTGTTGGAGTATTTCAACACCGCACGTGGTGTTTAGGGTATCTTCCAAGGTGAGCGTATTAGAGTATTTCAACATCGTACGCGCACGCTGACCACTTAGGACAACTACTATTTTCTTTACATGCACCTTTGGTATTGAAGTATTTCAACACCGTACCTCTAGTCAGCATGTAGACAGAATGGGCATAGATGGGGCTAAACGTATTTCGCTGATCCGTTCGTGAAAGCCCCATAACGGGTGTTGTGACAGTTACTCACAAGTGACAATCGTTGTCCATTCAGTTACTCAAAAATTTTGAAAACACTTTACGCTGACTGGAGAAATTGTCTAACTAACTGAATTCCCAATTTCCTATTCAAGATTAGTTTGCCATCCTTGAATACGAATCAAACATCGAAACACTAAAACATTTGCCTATTGTTTCAGATGACTAACCGCGCAAACCAAGAGATTTTCCATTTCAAGTCTCTCCTTGAGAAGGAGAAACTTAATGGCACCAACTTCCTTGATTGAGAAAGAAATCTGAAAATCGTCCTGAAAATGGCTAACATGGAAAACGTGTTAGAAGCTGAGGTTCCTGAGGAACCTGAAGCTGACGCGGCCGCGGCGCGAAACGCCCATAACACATTACGAAAAAAATGCCAAAAATGTCGCGTGTCTTATGCTAGCCACCATGGATTCTGAGATCCAGAAGAACATGGTTGACAGGACGGCTTTTCAGATGATCGGTGATCTGAGGGGCATGTTTGAAACTTAGGCCCGACAGGAGTGCTATGACACCGTTGTGACACTCATTAGTTTTCGCATGGCCGAAGGCGCTCCCGTCAGCCCTCATGTCCTGAAGATGAAGAGTTACATCGACCGTTTAGCAAAACTGAATTACGTCATCCCCGCCGAAATGGCGACTGACCTGATTCTTCACTCACTGTCTAGTGCCTTTACCCCTTTCCGGGTAAACTTTAACATGCATAGCATGGTAAAGGCATTGACTGAACTTCATGGTATGCTTAAGACCGCTGAAGTTAATTTTGTTAACGGCAAGGCACCCGATGTACTCGCGATCCGATCAGGAGGCGTCAAGAAGCCCGGGGTGAAGAAGGGTAGGCGTGGGAACAAGAATAAAGGTAAGGCAGCTGTTACCAGAGGGTCAGGAAGCTCCCAGAAGGGCAAGCCTAAGGCAACCAAGGCACCGCCGCCTGAACAGCGCGAGTGTTTTGAATGCCACAAGATGGGGCACTGGAAAAGAAACTGCCCAGAATATCTTGCCAAGGTAAAGAGCGGAAAAGCCCAACCGGGTAATTCCTCAGGTATACACATAAGTTCATGTTGTATGATGCTTCACTTATTCCTACAAAATATATGTTTGACATACTTTATATTTTGTAGGTGCATGAAGCTGAAGGAAGCAAACCAAGACGACACTGAGCTACCCTGCGATTTTCGCAACCTGAAAAAAGTTCGTGTCTAAGAGTTTTCGGTTTAAAACAATTCTTGGTAATTTTAAAACAACTTGTTTTGTTTTTGGGTTTCCCTGGCTGTTCCTGGATGAACAAATTGCTTTCCTTGGATTTTGATTATGACATGTTTTGACAATGGTTGGTTTTCGAAACGTACATGATTGGTTTTAATCTACTTTGAATTCGATTCAACTTTTGTTAGATTAAGTTCAAAATCCCATAACAACATACCTTATAACCTGATGCACTTGATTTAATCAAGGCTTGCTTAAATGCGACATGATAACTATTTAATTATCATATCCCATCAAGACCATAATGCCTTAAGCATCTATCGTACCTGCTACGAGAAAACGCACGATGTAACGATAATTCATAAAGTCTTATGCCTTTGAACATTCGACGTCAAGAATATTTAATCAAGTCGAACTAGTTGAAGATCGCATTTTCGATCTATGACCATATGAGCACATCAATCATCTGCTTCATGTAGACGTTTGTTCATAGAAGTTCGAATCACCAGCTTAATTACTACAGGAATAATCACTTGCTGATTATAACATTGTAGAATGGTCACACCACTTCTGGTGCATATTACCATTACATATACATGTGCATACCTACACACATCTTGGAAGTCTTAGACTACACTTGTTGTACTCACGTCTGTTTGAATCCGACATGCACTAAGTGTTTTGTACGACGATTCACAGTTTCATCTTGAAAGTGATAAACACAAAGACTAATGACTTGCCACAACAAAGCTCTTGACTTTTTGTAACCATAACGCCCCTTCACACATCACTTGCATAATTAACTTCCAATCCCTTGACCAGTATCTTGCGAATATGAAATTTAGTAATTACATGTCCAAACCTATATCTTTAAATATCTAAAGAAATGTGACTCTAATAAGTCACTGGACTATGTAAAGCAACTCTCGCACCTAAACGAGACGAGCCAAATGAGCAATGTTTCACCAACAATGGATTGTTGCTTAGCAAAACATGTTGACATTCCGATAAGAGTTTGTATGTTAACCTTACCTGAATAAGGGAAACATCCTCTAGTGTCGGACCCAAGAGTCCGATGGAATAAATCATCATCTCGATCATCACGAGATACTTTCAAACAATCATAGACGAACGCATCTCCATGCTATCAAACTCTGAAATGACTTTGTCAATTGTCTTTGAACTTATGAGTAAGTCATAACATATGGATATTAAGCATTCGATTTCCGTACCATATGCTACGACATCGAACAATTTCGTTCTTGGAAACGAAGTTTAATTGTCATGTTTTCTTCGTGCAAATTAATATCCAAACGGTTTGAAAGAAGAATGATAATTGGAATGTCAATCTGCCTCAAGCAAGTGGGAGCATCGCCACTAATCCTTACCGGAATAACGATCAAGTGCCGATCTAAATATCATTTAAATTTACTGGATTAAAAGATTTTAAATGACACCTCAATTGATTATAAGTTTCAAGATTAAATTAAGTATTGATCATAATATGGCTGAGCAACCATTAACACGATCAATCTCTTGAAACGATTCGAATCATACTAAATATGATACGAAAGGAAATTCAATACTTAGATATTGCATGGAATGTTGCCGTAAAGTGTTACGCCATGACCATAGATGGAAAATCACATCATCACTACTAGACACTGATGAAAGGGAATATATGTTCATTAACTGAGTAGCGATTATACTCGTTGAACATTAATAGCCACCTTAATTGAATCTGAACTAAGAATGCCATAAAACATTCAAAGGGTTAATTCGACTCTGTAAATAGTCGGTTAATATGCTCAAGTGATAACACAGTCATACATGAGCTTACCAAGGGCACTTCATTATCACAAGTTCGATTCACTTAAGAAGACTCACTGTTCAAGATAAACACTGAATCCTAAGAAACAACTAACATTAGGCAATCCTAAAACGAAACACGAGGATATGATAGCGAATTCAAAATTTCAATGATCGGGCTAGATCAGCGGAATTACACTACTGCGTAGTACGTGAATTCTGCATCACATCGATATTCGATTTAGTGTTGGATGTCGAACACTATCGTTTGCACCATATCATTCGACCTCCTCTAAGCTGTTAGACGAGAGTCTGAATTCTGCGTAACGCATTCGAATTTTATACGTTTTATTATCCATGAATATTTCGTTAATATTCAAAAGGTCCGTAGTCGATCAGACATTGCGGGAGCAACGTTTGAAACAAGACTATTCTGACTTTGGACTCAAGGTGTTGACTTCCAAACTCACAAGGCCTCATTAGAGAATGACGTCAGGACGTAACTCGCATCAGATTATCCTCATGGATTTAATCATAGGATAATTCTGATTGATGGTATACTCGACGGTATCCTTCGACCTGAGATACATGAACGACCTCCCGTCAGCCAAAGAACATTCTTTGATTGTAGCTTAACGCTGTCGCGTAACTGCCAGCCATAACGGTTACTTTTGGGAATGGATCTGAAGCTTAGTGGGAGCTGTATGTAGTCAATATGGGATTCTGTGCTCTTGCATTAATAATGCAACAGTTTGACATCGTGGGCCCTCTCGTTAGTTCCAAGTGTTAAGTGTAAGGCCTTACCCAAACTTACTGTGTGTTTGATTGGACCACTTCGAACAACAAAACGAGAAATACAATGATCGAACACGGAAGAGAATGAATAAATCCATGTCTCTGGTTCGATTGATGTCACATACAGAAAGGATCTGATGACTTTACAAATACCATAAGTCTAAACTATATCACAAGTTTATTGATATGCCTTGTGTTGTTTTGACTTGAAGTGTCATGACTGGTAGGGACAGCTACGTGTAGCTAGAGCACCTCTGACTGTTTCTTGATTTATAGTCGCGCTCAGTCCAAGTGGGAGACTGTTGGATTTAGGTGTCCAGACCCGACTAAATCAAGTACCCGACCCGGTCAAGACCCGTAAGAGTTACACCGGAGGCAACGGGTATCTAAAGTCCGCTTACTCTTATAACCGGCAAATTCGCAGAAGAATTAATTATTTGTTTATTAAATAGTTTAATAGATAAATAATTAATTATTTGATTAATATTAATCATAAAGATTAATTAAGCGACAAAAGACGTTAATTATTAATTACGTCTTGAGTGACGATTGACAAATTATTAGTTTATCTAATATTCATTAATTCGGCTAGCGACAAACATTTAAAGGGTT
>JBCNJP010000006.1:627672-649502 GCA_039602395.1 Deinandra increscens subsp. villosa | reverse complement strand
AGACGATCCGATGCTCACGCATTTTCACACTAGCGTCACCCGTTGACTTCCGGTGTCTCGGACGTTTGTTTGAATCACCGCTCAGGTATATCTAAACTCGTTATTAGTTTAGATTTAATTGTTCATTTATTTATGATTATGTCGCGTTTTGATTAACGCGTATTGGTGTTTGCGCGTTTTGGTGATTGTCGAATCCTGTTGTAGTGATTTACGTTAATTGTCTGGTTTTCGCATTAGTAAATTAAAACGTTTTCCGCTGCCAATTAAATTAATTGTTAATTTAATATGTAATCTAATTTACTAGGTAATTGATTAAATAATTATTTATCGTAAATAATTATTTCCTATAATAAAAAAAATTGCCATTACCGAGACCCGAATGCCACTGTCGTAACCCAACAATTCTCCCATGAACATTCTTCCAGATTGCTCTCAGAAGTAACTTCAAACACACATTAAGAACCAAATTAGTTAAAAAAAACTAAACAAAACCTAAATCAATAAATTCATCAAATTAAAGAAAAATTCATCAAAATTAAGAACAAATTCAACTCCTATATCAATAAAGTAACCAATTAAGAAAAATACCCAAAGGTTTTCTTGTTAACTTAATTATGAGAGAACAAAGAGAGGGTGAAATTGTTGGAGCGTGAGAGGGTCGCCGACGGAGGAGGAGATTTCATGCGGGAGGTGAGGGTGAGGGGTCGAGAGGTCAGAGGCGAGATCAGAGCGGTTGTTTGGTTGTGTGTGTCTCGAGTGGAAACTTAATAAAACCCTAATAAGTGGCGTAAGTCTATTTGAAAAAACAAATTTAAAAGTTCAAAAACTGGAACCCGGGAAGAATCAAACGTGGTACCTTCCTTTTCTAAGACGCGTCGTGATCCAATTGAGCTATATATAGAACTTTTCGTTATTTAGATTCACTCCTCATGGTATGTAAGGATTCACTCATACTTTTTTATATATATATTTTCAATAAAAATTCGAAAGCAATTGGGTTTCCATGAACCCGATGAATAATATATAAATTCGTTCCTAAGAATATGCCTTTGTCAATAAACATTGTTTTGGTGGTGGGACGTTCGTTGTATCTAACGAGAGAATTTTAATTTTTTTTATAGTTGTTAAAATAAACATTTTGATCAACCAAATCATCAAAATAGACATCAAAGACTTAGCTGATCTTTTAAGGGTTTTATTAGGCTTTAGTCTACACTTTTAAAAAAATTCGCAAGCTAAGCCTTTTTTACATTTTACTTATTTTATGGTTTAAATGTCTAAAAATTTTTATCGTCACATTTAAAGACATGTGGTCTAACCTTATATTTATCACATAGTTACTATCATATTATATCATCCACTCATTTATTTGTAACTTCATTTATATGAACAATAATAAATTTTATTACAGGTTTTTGTATTTCTTGTAACATACACTTCATTTGTATAAATCACCAGGTAACATATGACATTATTCACAAGACCTAAGGGACTCAATGACTCGACCCCTTGGATTCCACCTCGATCGCGCGCTTGAGTTAGGTACCTTTGGGTGGCTTACCTTAACCTCGTGATTCGATATCAATCAAGATCCTTGAAACGCAACAATCGGGCTGGTGACATTATGAACCCCATCGGTCCAAACCAATGAACCCGATAGAGCCTTTGACCCAATCGTTGCATCCACTTTCACCACAAAAGATTGCCTCTCCCCCACTGCTTTGAACACAAGACTGCTCGGGTTAACCTTCACCACCATCTCGGATGGTGCAACCACATTAGCCTGGTACGAAGAAACTCCGACACCCACATTCGTAACCGTCCTGTTGAATGTTCGACTTACGCTACCCGGCTGCTGAGCCGATACCGCAAACGAAGGATAGTTTAGGTTCCAAACCGTTGCGTTGGTTGTGCAAGCACTCGCATCGCCCGTTACAATCTTCAAACTGGTTGCGTTGTACCCTTGCCCGCATAAAAACGAGACGTAATCTTGCTCTCCGGCGTCATAGACCAGGCCCGGGTCGACGGCTTTTGACGGGTCGATATGACCCGAACCGTACGCGAATTCGGCGTCGGGGTTTTTGGTTGGGCTCATTGGCGCGGCGGTGGTCATAAGGGCGGACTTTATGGCAGCAGGGGACCAGGTGGGGTGGAATGATTTAACGTAAGCAGCGGCAGCAGTGGCGTGCGGGCAGGACATAGATGTTCCAGAGATGATGTTGAACGGAACAACACGTGTGTCTCCCTCTTCTCCGGTTACGGTTGTACCCATTGACCAGGCGGCTAAAATGTTGACTCCAGGTGCGGTTAAATCGGGCTATAACAAACAAGATTAGAGTATTAATAGAAAGTCTAGAATAACCCTTTCGGCTTACACCATTACAAGAATTGTGATGTGATTTTCTTTTACCTTTTCTCAAAGAAATTATGTCCTAACTTTAAAAAAAACTTTATTGGTGTTTTTTTAACGGTAAATTTGAATTACTAACGGGCTACTGTCTCCACTCGATTATCTTCATTCCTTAAATACATGATTTAAGAGGAAACCAATTATATGTAAAAAAATAAAATAAAAATAAAAATTAATAAAAATAATAATAAATTATTGATGTGTCTAATTTGTAAAAGAAAGGTCGATATCAATATATTAAAAATGGAAAATCATCGCTTTTTAACTTTATTTTTCACTAAAATAAATATGAACTTTTGATACCTTGAGAATGTCTAGTGTTATTTGATTCGGTCCTCTGGCTGAGAATGAAACCACAGTCGGGGCTGCTTTGTCTACAAGTTCATAACTCTTTAAGATGCTACCACTTGGTGTTCTATCAAACAATCACAAAAAGTTGTTTTAGTCAATAAAACTCGTAATTTAATAGTCAATGAATTTACGGTACAAATAAGCAATTTATTTCAGCAGACTTACGTGGTGGAGTTTATGTAACTTAGAACCACATTGCCATCTTTGCGGTTCAAATAAGTTGTTGGTAGAGGGAAAGCAAATGCCAAATCTTCATAGCCTAAATCACCTTCAACCACTACACCACTTGCACCCGATAGTAACGCACTCTCCGGTCCCTGCAAATCCTCGCATACAACAATTTTGTTTTGTACCATGGTTGGGTCCAAAGAATCTGATTCGCAGTATCTGTGATTCAACGGTGATGCTTAGTTTTGGGGACGCTTTTCTCTAATTGTAAGTTGATGATTTTAAGGGAATATGTTTACCTAGAGTTTGCTGATGTGAATCCTTTCTTTGTGTTAGGCACCGATGCACCATAAACTATCGGATGAATCATACCATCAAATGTGTTTATTGTTGGCCCCTACACAAAATACAAATATGGATTAATATTTAACTTTTATTCCTATATTTAGATATTAATCAATAATTATAGTACTCCTTAAGATATATTTCTATACACAACATCAAATACTACGAGAACTTGTAAAATAAATAAAGTGTTTATTTTTTCATTTTAATATTTCTTAATATAAAAGAAAATAATATAAAATACAATGATTATTCGTTTTTTTTTAAATTAATGAAGAAAACCTTATGTAGAAAAACATGTTTACTTTAAAAAAAACGTTTTATATTAAGTCAGAGTCTTCTTTTTCTTAATTAATTTTTTAAAACAAACCCTTATTTTAACTTTTTATAAAACATTTTTTCAATTTTATTTACAATACAATTGTAATTTTTTAGAAAAGTGTTTTTAAGTTTTTCAAATAGTAAAAACTGTCTTAAGAAACGATGTCTAGGGTAATATGACAAATTTTAAAAAGAATTTTTCAAGATGATGAGAAAAGTAGGTCATTCATTTCTTACCTCAAAAGTCATATTGCTACCCAACACAATTTGAGTTAGAAATTTCCGGTCAATGCTGCTGGCAGCAACCGATAACGACCACGGTGAAACATTAGTAATCGATCCAGCTCTAGGACCGCGGTTTCCAGCTGAATTGGAAGTGAGGATCCCGTTCTTCATGGAATGAAACGCTCCAATGGCGATAGGATCCTTAAAGTAATCAAAAGGGAAAACACCTCCCACTGATAGAGAAATTATATCAACTCCATCAGCAATTGCATCATCAAATGCCGCCAAGATATCTGCATCTGAACAACCCCCTTCGAAACAGATCTTGTAAACGGCTATACGTGCTGACGGGACACCGCCTCTAGCTGTCCCGTTTGCTAGACCTAACATGCTTGCATTTTTAACCGCCTGTCCAGCGACGGTGGATGCGGTGTGCGTGCCATGGCCATCGGTGTCTCTTGCTGACAGCTCTTCGTTTCTGGTTTTAATTTCCTCGGTGTTGTAGTATTTTGCTCCGATGAGTTTGCTGACAATATTATGTATAATGTATAATGTTAATGATGTTAAGCAATGTGTTTAAAAACCGGTTTTTAAGTTGAACCGGAAAAGTGTCCGAGGCCGGTTCAACCGGTTAGACTGGTCGGTTAGACCGGCCGGTTCAACTGGTTAGGGGATTTTAATATATATTTTTATAAAACTGCTAATAAACTTGTACACTACAACAAAAATAGTTAATATACAATTTTAATTCACTCAAAAATAATATCAAATAGGTATTTCACATGACCGATTTAATCAGTCAAAACCGGAAAAACTGGCCGGTTATATAAAAAAACGGACAATAAAAAACGGCATGATGACCGGGTCACGGTCGACCGGCCGGTTCAAACCGGTTTTTAAAACATTGATTATTGTTAAGCTTTTTAAAAATAGTCAAATGGTCGTTTTTACTTTTTTAAACGGTGGTTTAACCTGTTTAAAAGGTTAAAACTCTGTTTCAAAATAGTCAAACGATGGTATGAAAGTGGAAGTAATGTTAACCAACAAGTAATAAAGAAAATGATGATAAATTTAATTAGTTACTTGTTGCAAGTGAAGTTGGTGGAATCGCATGATCCCTTCCATTTGGCTGGTGGAGGACCGAATCCGTTGTCGTTGAAGCTGACGGATTCAGGCCAGACGCCCGTGTCAAACATTCCAACGATGACATCACTTTCAAGAGGTGCTCTTTTAACATCTTGTGGGAAGCCCATGAAGTCCCATGATCTTGTAGTATGTAGTTGCTTTTTTTGGCTCAAGAATACCGACACCACACCCTCCATTCCTACGTGCAAAAGACGATTAATGTAATAATATCTCTTAAAGTGTCATAAAACAAAACTAACTTATACGATATGTAACGTCACTAATTTACTTCATAGGTTTCTGTAACTTGTGATAGGCTCGGATTAAAAAACATGTTTTATTTCATTTGAAATTTGTATAATACGACAACCACAAGAGCTATATACGTTCCGATAGGGGCCCAATTTTTAGTACGCTTTGGGCCTCCAAAATGATTAAGACGTCCCTGCTTTAGATGCAGCCTAGCCTAGCTAAAACAATCGACTCACGAGCTATCCGGTTCTTCTCATCTTTTGTTAGTTTGGCAACGAAGCCATTAAAGCTCCTCTTGTAGCTCCATAGCAAAGATTCTGCTGCCCGGCTGCTCAATGTCATCAAAGGTATTAGTAATCAATTGGTCATCGTGTCTTGCCCAGTGGCATTCGAAATTAAAAATTTAAAACAAGTTTTGGTGAAATTAAACTAGCCGTCATAAAAAATAATAAAAATGCAAACCTGCCAGTAACTTCTTGTAGCATGTTAGCGTGGAGTGAAGCGACGGAGAAATCACTCTTTGGAAGATCACCCATGTACACAATGTATGTCTGCCAAACACAAATACATTTTAATTAGCCCAAACAAATTAAACGAATTATTTGTCAGAAAACTGTCACTAAAAGCAGTTTCCTACGTATTTCCTGCCGTCCAAAGCGACCCAGTTTTCTAAAATATATATATTTAAATAAACCAGTGTTTAGATTGTTTTCCTGACAACTTTGGTATAAAATGGTGACGATATATTTATAATTTTATATATATCTTGTTAGAAAAAGGAAATGCCTTGAGATCATTGGAATCAGTTGCTAGAGCGTCGCTAAAGATGAAAGAATATGCGACGGTTAGTAAGGAGAGCAGCCTTAATGGAGATGCCATTGATTTCAAGATGGTGATATGCAGATCGAACAAACTGAGAACTTAATTTCTTGATATATATAACGAACGAAACCTCATTGTTTTCTTAAAGATGATCAAAATCGTAGGATATACTCAAAAGCCGTCTTTAATTAAGGTGAATTTGACAATGTTAATTCGACACGTTGTGAGCTGTTCAGTAAATACTTTTATCAAAATTATATTGGGTAAAAATGCGGTCTGGATTGTGGGACTAAGATTGTGAATAATCCTAGCCGTTGAAATAGACCTTATAATGTACAGATATTATTATTACATTAATATTTTATAATTTTAATCTTAATTTTTCCATCATAATCGTATTTTTAGATGGCAAGGCACGATTATGCCGTTCCGTCTAAGCATCAAAACGCAATCGTGACGCTCGACGTTAATGTCGATAATAAAACATCCCACTTATTCGTAAACAGCAAATCAAAAGAATTGTTTTACTACATAGCACAATTACATATGTGCGTAATCTTTGGTCCCAGTGGTTGAGGTGATTTAGACAAAGACATTAAAATGGGAGTTTTTAGGTTCAAATCTTAAATGTGACAAAAAAAACTTGGGGCTTTGGGTTAGAAGGTTTTCTCACCTATAATTAGTTTCCTCATGACGGGAAGGGAGATGATCGGGCGATGTCAGTCATCCGTCAGTAATTCAAATTTACCGTTAAAAAAAAAACATATGTGGGTGATACTACACTTTGCAACAGACAAGATTGTCGTCAGGGGCGGACCTCTATAAGGTCTAGGGGTAGCACGGGTTACCCCTTAAACTCATACGCGAAGTGGGAAAAAAAAATTAAAACTTTATGTTTTTAACATTTTATCATACTTGTGATACCCGTTAAATAACTAATGTTTCAAAACATTTATCAAATGTGCAATCGGAGCAGCTAGTAGGCGCCTTATAATATAACGCGAAGGTTCCATGTTTAAATCTTGTCTTCGACGTTTTTAAACTTTTTACTGTGCTTTGTCTATTTAAGGAAAAAAAACTGAGTAAACAAGACTCAAACTTGCATCAAACAATATTTAGCAACTAAATTTAGGTATACCAACCACCAAGCTAACTCTTCTCTTTAATTAAAACTTCATACAATAATACTTATATATCAAGAAAATAGTTTGTGTTACTTCATTAAGCAATTTGCTCAAAATAAAAAATTTCAAGGATGTTACCTCCGAACTCTTCAAAACAAAAAAAAATATCGTGTCGTCCCTTAAAAAAAAGTTTTTAATTTTGTCTCTTATTTGTCAAAATCCTTTTAAAGATTTGCGACATTATTAGTTTGTCAGTCAAAAATGTCCTCACCAATCACTTTTGCTACGGCCTACGGATTTTTATCAACAGGACACATTTGTGATAATATACGATATGCAAACTATAACCTATTGAAGAATTCCTATTGATTCTTTTAATTTTGTTATTTTTAATTCTTTTAATTTTAATTGTTTTTCTCAAGTTTTTTATTAAATTATAATTTCTTTTACTTCAAAACTATAATTTCTTTTATTTATAAATAGCTTAATTAATTAATGTTTATAATAGACTCGTGATGATTTCATACGTTTCTCTTTACATGATCTCCACATTAATTTAAAAAAATTTTAAAAAATGATTTACAAAAGGTGTATAAAAAATGCATGTTATACATTAAAACATCAACAAACTCCACAACACACATGCTTAACAGTTTCTAATTCCGCAACAAAAAGGACGTCGTTATATTAACAAATTTTTCTGCGAAGTTTTAAACAATTTTGCACATTTGTTTTGTATTTTAGTTAATTGTTTCTAATATTTTTAATATTTTAGTATTTTGCAAGGATTTTGTTAGATAATTTCAGTTGTCCTTAAAATTTTTATTTATGTTTGATGCGCAATATATATATTATTTTTAAAAAGTTTTTTCTAATATTTGTTCAGTACATTATTTTTTATGAATTTTACTAACTTTTAAATGCTTTGTTACTACAAGTTCAGGATTAAAATAAACAGACTTTTATAGACCATCACTCCTTATCTTTTAATTTATGTTGGAACAATTCAATATTTCACACTATTTTTTCATATCTTGACTTCATCTTCGGTTTAAGTTCACTACAATCTTAAATAATCTTGCCTTAGAAAATTAGAAAGGATGTAGAGTATGCTTAAACACCTTTTAATCAATCCAACCATTCAAGTGATGTAACTTCGGTTAAAACTTATTGTCTATATCAACACAATCATGGCTTAGAGAATTAGAACAATAATGGAGTGAAAGCAAACTATTTCCACAAATCCAACAATGGAATAGATGCATTATCTAATAATCTTTTCCCTATATAGATGAATAACATTCCCGCTCGGGTGATCACAATGGTGGTGGTCTGTTGTTCTCATTCATCAACCGATCTCAATCTCAAGACGTAAATAACAAAGTCAACCATTGAAAGGGCCTGAGACTGAAGTCTCAAGGACCGGCCATCCTCCAACATTACCTATCTTTCCATACAAATTCATCATACAATAATGTAGGTTACTATACGTCAGGTTTTACGAATTTAGATAAACTCATATATATATATGGGTAAAGATCATGTGAAAACCCCTCCTTATTCTAAAAACCTAAAAACCACTTAAATGAAGGTTAATAAAGTAATTTAATATTTAATTTTCAATATTATCACAACTACACTCCCCCATGTTTCATATATATACAATACCCCTCCTCCCCCCCCCCCCCCCCCCAGCTCGTGTTGCGTATATGCAACATAATTATATTGCATATATATAACTTCTAACCGCACCCTAGCCACCACCCCGACTCACCCCCCCCCCCCCCCCGCGCACCCCCACCCCCGTGTTGCATATATGCAACACAAGTATATTGCATATATATAACCTCTAACCCGCACCCCAACCACCAACCCCGACCCACCCCCACACCCCGTGCTGCATATATGCAACATAATTATATTGCATATATATAACCCCTAACCCGCACCCCAACCACCAACCCCGACCCACCCCCACCCACCCCACCCCCCGTGTTGCACATATGCAACATAATTATATTGCATAAATATAACCCCTAACATGTACCCCAGTCGCCACCCCACCCCCACCCCCCGTGTTGCATATATGCAACATAATTATATTGCATATATATAACCTCTAACCCGCACCCCAAACCACCACTCCCCCCACCCCCCGTGTTGCATATATGCAACATAATTATATTGCATATATATAACCTCTAACCCGCACCCCAACCACCACTCCCCCACCCCACCCCACCCCACCCCAACCCCCTGTGTTGCATATATGCAACATAATTATATTGCATATATATAACCCCAGCCACCCACCCACCCCCCCCCCCCTGTTTTACATATATACAACATAATTATATTGCCCTATCCCTCACCCCCAGCCACACCCCCCCCCCCCCCCGGTGTACATATATGCAACATAATTATATTGCATATTAAGGGCAGTGACTTTTACAAATATTACATGTTGCCATTGTTATATTTTTATGGATTTAGATTTGTGTGTGTATGCAATATAACATCTATTAGGTTTATGTGTCGATGTATTATTTTTTTTTCAATTATATTATGTTTATGCAGCATAAATACATGTTTTATATATGCAACATCCCCACATTCTTCGTTTATGCAACTCCAATTTACATAACATGATATATTTTAATTGAATGGGACAAACTATATGCAAAATCCCAAAACAAGGTACAAAAGTATGTATTTTACACCACATTCATATATACAACAATTACAACAGAATACGATCAAATTCAATGTAGCAAGTTCATACGTTGAGCTAATGAATCCCTTGTAGGCTCAAGCAATGAACCGCCTCTCCAACTCCAATTTACTATGTTTCTTTGGCTTTGACTCGGGATCCTTTCCATCACTTTAACTTCTTTATATATCTCACAATCATATGAATCTGGGAACCTATTCACGAGATTAATGTTGTTAATCCACCTGTCCCACCAAAATTTAATTGAGTTTCCATCCACTCGCGTCATTAAGATGGAATCCTGAAAGTGAAATGATTTGGTATATATATTATACTTTTTTGTCCTGAAATTTACACATCGAACATTATATTAAAATAATATTGTTTACAACTTTAAAATAAATATGTATAAACTTATGATGCATATATGCAACACATTCGATGCATATATGCAACATGAATGTGATGCATATATGCATCATGACTGTGGTGGGTTGCATATATGCAACATATAGTGTGTTGTGTATATGCAACGTGGTTGTGTTGTGTATATACAACATGACTGTATTATATGTTGTTTACATGCAACATAATTGTATGTTCTTTATATTCAACATGACTATCTGCTGAATATATGCAACATGATTGTATCTTCAACATGAAAATATGTTGCATATACTCAACATGACTGTATGTTATTTATATTCAACATGACTATATGCTGCCTATATGTAACATGATTGTATGCTGCATATATTCAACATGACAGTATGCTGCATATACTCAACATTGCTGTATGTTGCATATATGCAACATGATTGTACGCAACATGACTTTGTATGTTTAATGCTTGTATATAACAACAAAAAACTATTTTGTGATATAAAATTATCTAATAGAGTAGGTCAGCAACTGATTACTCGAGTTTTTTCAATTCGTTCGTCGTGCATACGGACCTGCTTTACACCAAGTTCATAGATAAATAAGCAAATGGAAAAAAATTAAATTTAATTCCACATCTAAAATGAACTAAAACACTGTCATTCAAAAGCTTTTTTTTTACAGATAAAGACAGACCTCTGAGGTTATACATAACAAATTATAAAACATGACCATCTTAACATCATACTTTTTCTTTTTCATTCTATTTTAACCTACCATCTTGTTCATTGCAAGTGCATAATACAAGACAGGAAAAAAATATAACACATAAAAGTATCTTTGTTTCTTGACATTGAACTCTAATTTACATCTTCCATCAAAATAGTAAAAAATATAACACATTAAATATCAAACTATAACCCATTTACACATTTACCAACATTTAGTTTACTAAGACAAAGCTAAGCTACATCTACAGGATTAATGTCAAGATTGTCCTGAACATATTATAACCTTAATCCAACCCATTTACGCCCGGTTTACTGCAACCAGATTATAACAAGTTTACAACTTGATTGCAACCCATTTACAGCCAACCAATTCATCAACCCATTTGACTCATTTAGATGAATGGTTCACACATGTACTGTTCTTGTCATCTATTAAAATCAAAATTAAACAAACCCATAGCAAATGGAAAGCCAAATACCCTATCAAAATCAAAATTGGAACCAAAGTAGACAAACACAGACCAATCACCGAAGCAAATCTGATGTGGTTTGCTGTTGACGGAAGGAACGACTAACAACTGTCGCCTTTTGTTTTTGCTAGGGTCGTTAAAAGGAATGAGGATGCCGATGACGATTTCTGCTACTACCGGCTTTTGTTTTAGAGAAATCGCGCCTGATTTCTTGAAGGACCGATGATCAACAGGAAATAGAAGAAATTAAAGAAATTCATTCTTGCAGTCGCAACATCAAATAGCGAAATTTTATACCTGGTATCATCCACCAAGCTCCTGTATCAAAATCCACAAATATCTTCAATAGAAAATTAACACAAATCGACCTCGCTATATCAAACGACCTTCTTCGACCGCTAGACCATTTTAAACTCATTCTTGGACCTACATAATCAACAAAGAAGACAATGAAAACAAATATTGCACACCAGTTCTTCAAATCACACGCTATCTCATCATATTAGTTTTTAAAACCAAATTTTATTTTTAAATCTACATGAATATTAATTACGAGATTAAAAGTCCAACTATTTAGAGGTAAAATGCACTTATTCGATTGAAATAACCCATGATTTGAATTCCACTCTCTTAAATAAAAAGAAAATTAACAGCCACATTCAAGGCCTCGATCAAAGCTTCAAGAACCACCAGATCGCCTTTGATTCCACGACCACCGGCAAACGATCGTTCGTATCACAAATCAAAACCCAAATTCCGGCAAATGACATTTTACAATTGGAACCAGTTTCGTGACTCACCAAGCTCTTGAAATAAACCCTAAAAATGTTATCGCTTCTTGCATTTGAATTTGGAAGGTGAAATCGAGATCGGAATCGGTGCCGACGACGGCTGCGAGTTCAGGGAATTGGCCGGAGAGGAGTTGATCAGGGTCGCCGAACTCCTGCAGAAATCATACTCAGACTCATAGAGTTCGCATCTGCAGGGTTAATTGGGTGTGTTTGAGCCACCGCTGTGACGCCGGGGTTCGTCATCACCAGAAATCACCCGATGTTGGATGGTTGCTGCTGTAGAGTTGTCGGAGGGTGGTCGTCGGGGTCGCCGGAGCTGGGGAACGGCTGCAAGGTCGCCGGCGTTAATTGAAGAAGGGGGGAGAGGTTTGTCCGACTCTCTCTCTTGAATTATTTTGACTGTATAGTGAACCTGGATAGAGAAAACACTAAATTAAAATGGTTTTTAGGTTTTTAGGATAAGAGTGGTTTTCAAGTGAACCCAACTATATATATATATATATATATATATATATATATATATATATATAGTGAAAAGTTCATTGTAGACACCCCCATAAGTGTAGACAGGTAGACACCATTTTTCACCATTAGATCTCTTGATCTAATGGTTGTGATTAATTTTCTTTTTTCTTTTTTTCTTTTTTCTCCTTAATTAGAAACTTTCACATGTGAAAAATAGCTATTTCACATGCGAAAGTGTCTACAATGAACCTCACCCTATATATATATATATATATAGGGAGAGGATCATTTGAGAACCAATTAGTTTTGAAAACTTTTGAGAACCATTCTGAGCCACTAGTTATCTATAGGGAAATCCCTATAGGGAAATCCCCCCTATGAATTTGAGTGGTCCCCCCATGAAAATTAGTGGCCCAGAATGGTTCTTAAAAGTTCTCAAAAATAATTGGTTCTCATTTAAACCTAACCATATATATATATATATATATATATATATATATATATATATATATATATATATATAGGGTTAGGTTCAAATGAGAACTTTTTATTTTGAGAACTTTTGAGAACTAAATCTCAACCACAAATTTCAGGGGGGGGGGGGGGGGGACCACTACAATTCATGGGAGGGGGGATACATGTAATAAACATGTGACTCAAATTAGTTATTTTTAGTTCTCAAATCAAATTGGTTCTCAAATGATCCTCTCCCTATATATATATATATATATATATATATATAGGGAGAGGATCATTTGAGAACTAATTGGGTTTGAGAACTAAAAAGAACTAATCTTAGCCACTAGTTTATATATATGGAAACCCCCCCCCCCCCATGAATTTGAATGCTCCCCCCTTGAAAATTAGTGGCCCAAATTGGTTCTCAAAAGTTCTCAAAAGAAAAAGTTCTCATTTGAACCTAACCCTATATATATATATATATATATATATATATATATATATATATATAGTGAAAAGTTAATTGTAGACACCCCCATGAGTGTAGACAGGTAGACACCCTCTTTCACCATTAGATCTCTTGATCTAATGGTTGTGATTAATTTTCTTTTTTCTTTTTTCCTTTTTTTCTCATTAATTAGAAACTTTCACATGTGAAAAAGAGCTATTTCACATTCGAAAGTGTCTACAATGAACCTCACCCTATATATATATATATAGGGGAAGGATCCAGCGAAAATACCTTGATTTTGTGAAAACGCAAAAACAACTTAAATAAGGGGTATAATTGGAAGACCACATCTTTTAAAATCAATTCATTATCCTTCATATCTCTCCTGTCGCATCATCCTTCCCCTTCTGATTCCCCACCCACCATCATACTTTCTTCGTCCTCATGAACCACCACCGCCATCGAAGCCATCGCCGCCGCTGAAGAAGATGCACCACCAAACCAGCTCCGGTGGAATTTCTCCTCTGATGCAGTTATTATCCATCATATCCTTCCCGTCTCATCATCTTCCCCCTTCCGGCGAAATCGATGACTCTGGCTCCGGCGATTTGAATTCTGCCTCCGACGAAATCGATGTCACCGTCTCCGGCGATTTGATCTGAGCTCTCAAAATCTACAGTCGCAACACAGATACAATACGATTACATTCACAATCACGGTATCCCGCTATTCTATTTGATCTGATCGAACTACCTGATGACTCCATCACTTCTAAATCCAAATGTTCATCTCTATTTTCAATTTTCTATGTCATGTGTGTGTAATGTTTTGATTTCAAATCTGAAATAGCATTTAGAGTACACCTAAATCGCTATCATAGTGTTCATTGTCAATAACGCACACAAGGTGTTTGATGAAATGCCCATGAGAGAATTAGGTATCGTAGTTATGTTATCTTTATAAATTTTGATGATTTTTTGTTATATTAGGTGTCTGATTAACGAAACATGGTTTCAATCGGTGGTTCTACTCCTACCAACGGGAATGGTGCACATGTGCACTAATGTCCGCATACGTCCGATAATACTTCACCTGAACCAAAACTTGTTATGTTATTATTCACTGTTATATACAACCTGTTATTTGAGCTTATTTGGTGCTAAACACCATGATGCACATATATTTTTCAGTATGGTCGAGTAATAGTACACATGTGTATTAATGTCCGCATATGTCCGGTAATACCTCACCTGAACAAAAACTTGTTATGCCATTATTCACTTTTATATAAAACATGTTATTTGAACTTATTTGGTGCTAAACTCCATGATGCACATATATTTTCCGGTATACTTGCGTAACAGTGCACATGTGTATTATTATTCTGTTGTATTTATTTCCTTTTCTATTTTCCATAACCTGCAAGTGTATGCATAATATATAACTTTGAACTTATTTGGTGCTCATCATGATGCACAAATATTTTTCTATATGTTCACATAATAGTGCACATGTGTATTAATATTCTATTGTATCTGTTTTCTTCTTATCTTCCATAATTTGCACTTTATGCATAATATATAACTTATTTGGTGTTAAACACCATGGTGTACATGTGTTTTTTCTATATGGTCGCATAATATTGCACATGCGTATTAGTATTGTGTTGTATTTGTTTTATTTTTCATAACCCGTACTGTATGCATAATATATAACTTTGAACTTATTTGGTTTAAACACCATGATACATAAATATTTTGTGTGATGTTTGTGTTAAACACTGTATGCATATTATATGTTACATCTAACACTCATCATATTTGTATGTTGTTTGTGTTTAAAGGCCATGATGCGCGAAATTATGATAAGGCTCAACGTGCTGATGAGCTGGCTGCTGCTGCTGGACAATCTGCTGCTGGACAATTTTCATTTGATTTCGGAACACATTTTTTTTTTATTCTGAAATGTCTTTCCTATACATTTTGATAATACTTTTGTTGAATGCTTATATGATTACTGGGTTACTTTGGGTTGCAGTTGTATATTAATTTGTTTGGTATGCAAACATTCTGATATGTTGTGTTATTTTTTTTATATAGTGCACATGTGCACTAATATCCATAATTTCATTAAATATAACATTTTACCATACTGTTATTAACCCCAACCATATTTTACACAACAATGTATGTGTGTTAAAGACTTTTCAAGTCAAACGGGTATGTAAGTACATGCGTTCCCATACTTGGCCATAATCCGTACACATGTGCACTTGTTCTCATACAACACATGCGTCAATAAAATACTCATCATACAAAATCATATATTCGTCATTCACATAAACAATTAAATTGTTACATAGTTGCATTTACGTGTTACACATGTGTACTGAAAAATGTTTGTGTATTTTTTCAAAGCTATTTTTATAATACACACGTGCACTAATTGTGACTGCTCACTTTCTTCATTATTCTGCTGAAAACATGTAGCACTTTCGTGTATTCTGTCTTTTCGCTTCTTCCCAACTGCGTCTTTTCGTCTACAATCAGGCCGAGACAATACATTGGCGTGCTCATTTCGACCATAATGCACACATATGGTCTAGCTTTAATCAAACTTTAAGTGTTCTGCACAACTTCCAAATAAACAATATCATTATTGTATCATTTCATATGTAATGTACATGTGTGGAGTGACTTTAATCAAAACTAATATATATATAATACACACGTGTAATAAAAATAATGTTCATATGCACATAATTGAAGATATTGTTGCAAATTACCGCCAAGTTTTTAAAGGGTCGGTCAATTATGCATGGACAATTGTTCCTACATATCCTAGGTAATTTTGTGTAAATGTAATCAGTACTCTAAAACAATAACTGAACACGACTCTGATGCACGTGTGCATCATTGACTGTAACTGTGTATTAATCAATGCCGGTCTCAATTTGCATAAATTATTGTTAGGTTAGGGTTCTTGACTGTTTAATTGAGTTGTGATCGACGGTTATCCCCGATTAAATTGGCAAAATCGACGAACAAGTAAACTAGAATACGAGTGAGAGAAGTTACACTTACCTTTCGAGTCATTGAATTCGATTTTTGGTCGAGAGGAGGCGCGATGAGTGGACGGTGTTGGCGCAACCGGTGGTGGTGGCGCAATCGGTGGTGGTGGCGGTGATTTGACGGTACGGCGGTGGCGCTGTTGGTGACCGGCGGTGGTAGATCGATTTAGGGCTCGTAACTGTGTGTTAGCGTAATTGAGTTATGAACGCTGGGTTTTCTAAAATTTTGTTTATTCCGATTTAGCCCCTCCGCTATTTTTAGATTTAAGAATATCATAATTACAGATTTAGTCCCTCCTTTAAAAAAAATAAGGTGTTTTCGCGTTTTCGCAAAAAAATGTGTTTTCGCAGGATCCTTACCCTATATATATATATATATATATATATATATATATATATATATATATATATATATATATATAGGGTTAGGTTCAAATGAGAACTTTTTCTTTTGAGAACTTTTGAGAACCAATTTGGGCCACTAATTTTCAAGGGGGGAGCATTCAAATTCATGGGGGGGTTTTCCATATATATAAACTAGTGGCTAAGATTAGTTCTTTTTAGTTCTCAAACCCAATTGGTTCTCAAATGATCCTCTCACTATATATATAGCTTGTGGCTCAGATGGGTTCTCAAAAGTTCTCAAACAAAAAAGTTCTCATTTGAACCCAACCCTATATATATATATATATAGTGAAAAGTTCATTGTAGACACCCCCATAAGTGTAGACAGGTAGACACCCTTTTTCACCATTAGATCTCTTGATCTAATGATTGTGATTAATTTTCTTTTTTCTTTTTTTTCTTTTTTCTCATTAATTAGAAACTTTCACATGTGAAAAAAAGCTATTTCACATGCGAAAGTGTCTACAATGAACCTCACCCTATATATATATATATATATATATATATATATATATATATATATATATATATATATAATATATATATATATATATAGAGTCGAGTTAGCCTACATCCAGTAAAAACGCTACATCCATTGCGGATTCATCTGGGGCGTCCATCAAGATCATCCAACAGCCAAGATCTATGGTGTTTCCGCCTATGGTGTTTTCGGTGACGGAAAAAAACACCATAGGCGGAAACACCATAGATCCTGGCTGTTGGATGATCTTGATGGACGCCCCAGATGAATCCGCAATGAATGTAGCGTTTTTGCTGGATGTATTTTACCCCAAACCTATATATATATAGGGGAAGGATCAAATAAAAACAAGATGTTATTGCGAAAACACGAAAACAAATATTAAAACCTCTATAACTCCCTCATACGTTAATATTTTTTAAAAAAAATTGCACCAAAAGTCTTAAAATTATGTCACCTTTAATTCTGGAAAAAAAATTAAACATTTAAAATTTCGTGATTTTTTTACTATTGCACATGTGCAATAATACGTATTAGTTATATTACACATGTGCAATGTCAACAAAAAGAACGTTATTTTTTTTTAACTTTTTCCAGAATTAAAGATAACAGAATTATAAGATTTATGGTGTAATGTTTTATGAAAAATATTAACATATGAAAAAGTTATAAAGGTTTTAATATTATTGCACATGTGCAATAATAATTTATTATTGCACATGTGCAATAATAAAAAAATAAAAAAAACGTTGAATTTTTTTTATTTTCTCCAGAATTAAAGATAACAGAATTATAAGATTTATGGTGCAACTTTTTATAAAAAAAAATAAAATATGAAAAAGTTATAAAGGTTGTAATTATTATTGCATATGTGCAGTAATAATAAAAAAAACATTATTGCACCTGTGCAATAATATTTTTTTTAAAAAAAACTTGATTTTTTAAAATGTTTTCCAAAACTAAAGATAACATAATTTTAAGGATTTTGGTGCAATTTGTTTTAAAAAATATTAACGTATGAAAAAGTTATAGAGGTTTTAATATTTGTTTTCGTGTTTTCGCAATAAAAGTTGTTTTCACATGAACCTTACCCTATATATATATATATATATATATATATATATATATATATATATATAGGGGAAGGATCCTGCGAAAACACTATTTTTTTGTGAGAACTGCGTAAACAAATCTTAAAACCTACATAATTTTTTCATACGTTAATATTTTTAAAAAAAAATTGCACCAAAAGTCTTAAAATTATGTTATCTTTAATCCTATAAATGTTTTAAAAAACTTAACGCTTTTTTTATTTTTTTTTATTTTTTTTTGTGTGGTGCACATGTGCATCACAAAAAAAAACTTATACTTTTAGTATGAGTTAATATTTTATTTTTCTTAGTCGCACCATATGTCATATATTTTCATCATTTTTTTACGATTTTGGTGAATGATGCACATGTGCATCATACCAAGAAAAACGCTCATACATGTGATATACATTAATAGGTTTAAAAAGAAATTGTACCCTAAATCTTATAGTTGTGTTATCTTTAGATTTAAAGAAAAAAAATAACATTTTATAACTTTTTTAATTATATGATGCACATGTGCATCACAGCGAAAAAAAAAACGTTCAGTTTTTTTTAATATTTTGCTCCAGATTTAAAGATAACGTAATTCTAAGACTTTTGGCGCAAATTTTATGAAAAATCGTTAACGTATGAAAAAGTTACGTGAGTTTTAATTTGTGTTTTCGCAGTTTTCACAAAAAAATGTGTTTTCGCAGGATCCTAACCCTATATATATATATATATATATATATATATATATATATATATATATATATATATATATAGGGAGAGGATCATTTGAGAACCAATTTGATTTGAGAACCAAAAAGAACTAATTTTAGCCACAAGTTTATTTACATGTATCCCCCTCCCATGAATTGTAGTGGTCCCCCCTGAAATTTGTGGTTGAGATTTAGTTCTCAAAAGTTCTCAAAAGAAAAAGTTCTCATTTGAACCTAACCCTATATATATATATATATATATATATATATATATATATATATATATATATATATATATGTATATATATGGAGAGGATCATTTGAGAACCAATTTGATTTGAGAACTAAAAAGAACTAATTTGAGCTTACATGTATCCCCCCTCCCATGAATTGTAGTGGTCCCTCCCTGAAATTTGTGGTTGAGATTTAGTTCTCAAAAGTTCTCAAAATAAAAAGTTCTCATTTGAACCTAACCCTATATATATATGAGATGGATATAATGAAAACCACGATTTTTCCAACTCGGAGAGGTTTTCATTTTATCCTTCTCCCACATCATAGTCGTCATAAAATCTCTTAAAATAACTAAACCCATGTAAATTTTATAGTATATTAATAAAATTGGTGGTATTATACTCTGTTTTGATATTTTACAAGTATGTTTTTTTGCTGGACTAATACATGGAATGATGCCCAATTTGATCAAGTTAAACGAGACTTTCACTTTGGTTATATTGGTTTTATTTGGGTTCATACAAGTCGAGTTTGTATTTTTGCTGGACTAATACATGGAATGATGCACTAATTTGATCAGGGTGTTAAACGAGACTTTCACTCTGGTTGTATTGGTTTCATTTGGGTTCATACAAGACGAGTTTGTATTTTTGCTGGACTACATGTTCTTAGTTGATAAATTGTTTCCTTACGCTTGGAATACATGTTCTTAGTTGATATATTGCAGGGTACTTTTTTGGTATGACCTTTGTCTACCTTAGGATTGCAAATGCAGCATGTGATATCTGGGTTAGCGGAGAAGCATAACACGTGCCCTTGGTAATGACTTTGAATTCATAGTTGGATTAGAACTAGAAAATTATAAACGATGAGTAAGCAAGATCGTCAGATATGTCCAAAAATAATAATAAGTTTTAGGCTAGAAACATAAGACAAGTACTTTAATTAACATTTGCAGTTAAGTTAGCCATATAAGTTGTTCGAAAAAAAAAAGTTAGCCATATAAGTTTTAATATACTACATGAAAATAATAAATAGAATGTGGCTGGTACCTTCCTGTCCTTTGATATCATATCTTCTAGAACCCTCTTGGTTTTTTATTTATATTGCGCAGGCCATTTATGGTGTTTGTAATGTTTTTAAAATTTTACTCTCTTTGCAACACCGAAACATTGTTTAGCTTACTGTTTTATAGTTGTCATGACACTTTATTGAAACATTTAATGTATGCTATCATCATACTTTTAATTTAAATGTTAGTCATGAATTATTACCAAGTGATGGGTGGTTGTTTCATTTGAGGTTCCACATGAATTATGGCCTATATTGATGGGCTTTGTGTATTTATTTTGTAGGTTTGGATGGATTTAGTTAGGTGTACTGATGTAAACGGGTGCGGGTAATAGCGGGGACTCATTACTCGTACTCGCACCCGAACTAAGTCTCCATACCCATCCCCACACCCACCCCGTCTAATCTTTGATAGGTACGGGTAAAAAAAACTGTCGGAATACGGGGAACCCGATGGATACCCATTTCATTAATAAATAACAGATTTATGAATTACGAATAGCAAATTAGACATCATATAAATATGATATGACTTGTAATTTACGATAAAAACAAAAAAGAAAAGGTAAATAGCAAATTTGACACTTCAAATCATAATAGTGTAAAACCCTATTTTAATATTAGAGCCTATAATTCCCAGATTACTTACGATATTAAAAAATTGCATATTATATATGCAGAAGGAAATCATGAAGGATTCATAGATTACTTACGATGATTAAAAAATTACATATTATGCAGAAGGGAATCATGAAGATTCAGTGGCGGATTCAGGATTTTCGATTAGCGGGGGCAAAAAACGTCAATGTCATATTCGGATAACCAAAAACTTTTTTGCGAGGTCCATAAAGAGGAACTTTTACCGGGTCGTATTATCACATTTAGTTTTGTATAAGGTTTAAAGTTGGTTTCAATTATGTATATCACAAAACATTAAATACATTATGATTCTTAAAAAAAAAAACTAATGTTTCTTGGAAATTAGATACTACTATTTTTCTTTTAATTTTTAGCTTATACACGATGTAGACATGTAATAACACGTGTAGCCTAAAATATATCCTAACATATAAGTAACTGAAATACCCTCAATTAAATGCTTCTGCAAGAAAAAATCAAACTTTATACGTTCAATAGTATTAACTTGAACCGTTTTAAAGCAAAGAACTATCA
>JBCNJP010000006.1:602634-627172 GCA_039602395.1 Deinandra increscens subsp. villosa | reverse complement strand
CGCTACCTCACTTACAAAGTTTGATCAACTAATTGCTTAGGCGGTTTTTGACCAAAACAACGGGGAAGGCAAATTATATAGGTGAATACCTATCAAATACCATGTCAGGTCTTTGGTTGCGAACGTTCAGAGGAGCATAAGCATAGGCTAGCTACCTAAGGATACGGATAATACTTACATTTCTAAATTTACGAATTTATTGCTTTACGATTCGTATGCATTGTGGTCTACATGGTGTAGAGTAGACTGATTAGTGAACTCACCAGCCCTTTTAGCTGACACTTGATCGTTGTTTACTTTTCAGGTCGTTAGATGGATTCTGGGATGGCACGGGTGGCGGCAGTACTCTCTATCGCAAAAATTTTGGGAAATTCAAAATTTCAAACTTTATGAACATGTGTTTTGTACATCAAACTTGTAATCGCTTTTTATGCTTCCGCTGTACTTCTAAACTGACTTATGTATTTGTTAAACAAACTTTCCTCTACTTTAATTTTAAAGCCTCTTATCTTTTGTTTAACTACTCTTATGGCTTGGTTGTAACTAAAGTCTTGGATCCTGGTCTGGCTCACACCCCACACGGTTATACTCCGTTTGTGGGATTTGGGGGTGTGACAGTAAACATGTTCTATCCGGTTAGTTAGATTAATTCATAGGATTAATTCCGCTGCGTACTCGTGTGATAATTTGTTATATAACCCAACAATACGTACGACTTTCTCTTGGCAGACGAGTTCTGCGTGGTGCATGGACAACCAGTCCATACCGATTATTACGTCGAAGCTACCGATTGTGAAAGGCATCAAATCTATGCTGAACTTATGACCTGAGAGTTCTAAGGTACAATCCTTGACTAAATGTGTTGCATCAATAAGCTTACCATTAGCTAGTTCAACAGTGTACCTAGCTTCTAGAGGTTTCAGTATTGGCCTTTATCAACTTGCAAAACTTAGTTGAAATAAAACTTTTCTCGGCACCAGAATCAAAGAGTACATTTGCAAAGTAGTTGTTGAGAAGAAACTTACCAGTTATCACGTTGGCATCATTCTTTGCTTCACCCGACCCCATGACAAACGCGCGTCCTCTAGCACCGTTTCCCCCGTTTCCACCACCACCTCCACCATTGTTGTTGTTGTTGTTGTTGTGGTGGTTGTTGTTGTTTCCATTCTTCTTAAGTTGGGGGCAATCCTTCTTCACATGACCCGGTTTTCCACATTCAAAACATCCCCTGGGGCCATCATTGTTTTGCCTCGGTCGGTTCGGTAGTTCACTCCAGCAATTCTTGGCCATATGCCCCATCTTTCCACATCGCTCACATGGAGGTTTGTTGCAGTCACCCGTATGATGCATGTTGCACTTGTTACAGTAGGGTGCTTTTCCCTTGTACCGGTTCGAGTTCTGACCACTGCTACCTTGACGGTTCTGGTTACCGCCTCCACTGTTATTGAAACCACTCTTGGAGTTGTCAAATCTTTTGTTCTGGTTTTGGGAGTTTGAAGTCCTCCCAAAGTTGTTGCCAGCATTGTTGTTGATAGGTTCTTCATCCCGTTTCCTTTTCCCATCAAGAGCAGTTTTCGGAGATTTCTTTGGTGGTAGAGTACCCTGGGCTACCGCCTGATCCGTCAGCTTGTGTGCCAGCCTGATGGCTTGCCGCACATTAAGCGGGTTTGAGGAGGTTACCATTCCCTGAATTTGTGGAGCCAGGCCGTCCACATACCTTTCAATCTTTTTGTAATCAGCATCGACCATTGTGGGACACAGTATTGAAAACTCATGGTATCTAGCAGTGTACTCCTCTATCTCTGAGCCTACCATCTTGGAATTCACAAACTCAAGTTCCAACCTCTTAACCTGATCGCGAGGACAATACTCCTCCATGATCGCATCTTTAAACTCTTGCCACGTCATGGCATTAGCAGCATCGATTCCCAACATTTGAATCTGAGCATTCCACCAAGTCAACGCAGAATCCTCAAGAGTACCGGTAGCATATTTCACCCGATCCCCCACCGGGCAGTTACACATAGCAAATACTTTTTCTGACTTTTCGAGCCATCTTAGTAGGCCCACAACACCTTCATCGCCCTTGAACACCAGGGGCTTACAATCCATGAACGTCTTAAATGTGCACTGAGGATGATTCTGTCCTTGGAACTGGAGCTGAGCGGCTGCCATAGCTGCAGCAACTCCCTGGTTGATCATGTCCTGAACTTGGGCAGCAGTGAAGTTTCCCGGGTTGTGTTCGTTATTTCTCCGAGGAGGCATGATTTCTAACAATCAATGCAAACCTTCCGAAGGTTAGTATACCCAATACTAGGAAGTCATAAGATACTAGGGGATGTCTCACACGGGCACAAGTTACATAAAAAGCATTCATTTACATGAACAATACATTCTAAATTGTAACAAGGTAGTAACAATGTCAGGAACATGTAATCACGTAGTACAAGTTATGTTTGCATCACAGATTAGAAGTAACATCGTATCAGTCATACAAGTTCGCTAAGAACAGCATGAAGTTCGCTAAGCACATAACAAGTTCACTAAGCATAAACAAGTTCGCTAAGAAGAGGTGAAGTTCGCTAAGGCCTCATCAAGTTCGCTAAGGCCATCCTCAAGTTCGCTAAAAAGCCAACAAGTTCGCTAAGGGCATATCAAGTTCGCTAAGGAAAATAGTCAAGTTCGCTAACTGGAAGTTCGCTAAGAGGAACACAAGTTCGCTAAGACCAGTACAAGTTCGCTAGGAACAAAGGTTCAAGTTCGCTAACAGAAGTTCGCTAAGAAGGATTTAAGTTCGCTAAGAACAATATCAAGTTCGCTAAGCACAGGGACTAAGTACGCTAACATCAAGTCCGCTAGGAACAATTCTAGTTCGCTAAGTGCAATATGAAGTTCGCTAGGAACAAAATCAAATCAAGTTCGCTAAGAGCACAATGAAGTTCGCTAACCCCATACTTAGAAAAA
Source organism: Deinandra increscens subsp. villosa (assembly GCA_039602395.1). Lineage (NCBI taxonomy): Eukaryota > Viridiplantae > Streptophyta > Magnoliopsida > Asterales > Asteraceae > Deinandra > Deinandra increscens. The sequence continues at coordinate 624,208 of JBCNJP010000006.1, read as the reverse complement.
TTTTCCCAGAACTTTCCAAAATACCTTAGTCTCGGGACAGAAAAATTCCTACCCAAGAATTCAATTCCTATACTGACACAAGACAGGAAATTCTAAATGAGGATCATCTTCGGCACGCGAGGCAGTACTTTTGGGAATGGGTTGTAACCAAAGTTTTCAAAAACAGTTACAGTTCAGAAATTTTACTTTTAAAATGTTCTGGTTCGCTGTAACCAAGGGCTCTGATACCAATCTGTCACACCCCCAATTTCCACTAACGGAGTATAACCGTGTGGGGGTATGATCCAGACCAGGATCCAAGACTTTAGTTACAACCAAGCCATAAAAGTGAATTTAACATAAGATAAAACATGTTTTACAAAACAAAGCTTAGTTTAAAGATCAGCGGAAGCAATTAAGTGATTACAAGTTTTATATTACAAAATAGCAAGTTCAAGTGTTTTGAAACATAAATTTCCCAAAAGTTTGCAAGTTAAGTGTACTGCCGCCATCCGCGCCATCCATGATCCACCTAACGACCTGAAAAGCAATCAACAATCAAGTGTCAGCCAAGGCTGGTGAGTTCACTAAAACAGTCTACACAACACCATGTAGACCAACATGCATACGAATAGTAAAAGATCAATTCGTAAGTAATTTATACAATTTGCAAGTAATATCCATATCAATAGGTAGCTAGCCTATGCTTATGTTCACCTGAACGTTCGAAACCAAAGCTGACAATGTATCACAGGCATAACCTATGTAATTTTGCCTTCCCCGTGTCTTTCCCGATCACGGTAGTCCTAGGCTAATATTGGTCTCAGTCCGACCGCCAGTCGGGAGGGTGCATCCTGTGCACCGCTGAGCGGGGGTGTCAATCCCCAGTAGTACTACTCAACATTACCTCGCTATTCTATATTAATGGCCCGATAAAGTAAGGACTTTTGATATTAAAAGCAATTCAGTGAAACATGTGATATATAGTGGATAACTACTTAAGTAAAGAAATACCTTTACCGTGTTGTTGCCATCCTTTACCGGATGCAACTATAATAGTAAGTGAAACTCACCTTAGGGTGCACTGGTACGCGGCACTTGGTTCTACAGGTTGGTCAAGATCGACCTAATTGGGTAAATATGGCCTAATCAAATTAGAAGGTGTCGCTAGGACGAAAAGTAACACATAAGCAACCTAAACATGTTTCATGCGATCATACAAGTCACATAATGCACATACAAGTCCCAATTTGGGAGAAAAATCAAGAAATTGCAATTCAAGTCAAAGTTGACCCAGAAAGTCAAACTTCAAGCACATAACTAGTGACATAGCTAAAATCCACATTACTTGGAGTTAACTCCTTAAATTTTACAGGCATATACTACATATCAATTAGGACTTGTTGCAAAAAGAATCAAGTAAAAATGTTAAGAAATGAGAAAGTTATGCACGTCGGAAGTTAGCATTTTCAGCATTTAGCAAACTAGTCAAAGTAAACTTAAAATTTGCATAACTCATTCAAAACTTAGAATTTATGAACACTAAACTTTCCAGATCCTACGTTTATATATATAAACCTCATTTACAAATTAACAAACTCATCAATAAAACAAGATCTAGCATGCTCAACCAATTTGGAAAGTCCACTTTTCACAGAAAATGACAGCTTTGCATACCTAACTTGCAGCAGTGTTTTGAATGACCAAACGGATGTTTTAGAAAGTGTGCGAGTAGCCCAATCGAAGCTAAGACATAATACTTTACTAGGGAAAAAGAATCAACTAGTTTCGAGCAAAATTGAGTAAGTTATGGCTGCTGCAAGTTGACCAAAAATTCTGGTCAAAGCTGTCAAAAATCTTAAGTTTGCAAAAGTTATGGTTTTTAAGTTTTAGCATTCAATTGATCATTTAACACCTACTAACAAGTTTATAATCATAATAACATGTAATTTCAGTACCTGAACATGATCATACCAAAACCATAGCAAAATCTCACCATGGACAGCTAGCATACAAGAGCATTGACACCCAATTTTCTATAACCAAACACCCACCCAACCACAAGAACATCCATGGCAGCACACTTTAAGGACTAATTCCCAGATCTAAACCCACCTCAAAAATTCTGACCCAAAACCACAGTTTAACATACCCCAACCTAAAACATAAATCATGAGCATAACAACACTTCATTTAGCACCCAAACACTAGTAAACACACATGCAACCAACAAATTCGGATTTCACAAGTTAGGGCTTACAAGATTTGGGGAAAAATCGCAGGTTTGAGATGAAGAGAAGAAAAGAGAGCTTCCTTGAGACTTGTAGTAGCTAAACACCTCAATCCCTTGCTCCTTGAAGCTTGATTTCACGAAAAATTCCAAGTGTGTGTGAGTGTGTGTGCGTGACCGTGAGATGAGAGAGAAGGAGGATGAAGATGATGATGCGTGAAATGAGAATGAGGAGGGAGGTTTGGGCAGATTTTGTCTTAAGAGTAATTTACATGTTTGGTCCCTCAACTTTTATTTTAACACATAACAAGCATAAAACTCATTTTAAGTGGGTTTTTAACTAAAAGTTGTAAAGTAAAAATTTTAAAAATGTTTTTATTTGTTTTTAACTTATTTAACATGCAAGATTTAGTCGGGTTACATAAATTTAACATTTACACATAAAAATTTAAATTTCGCGCGAAGTCCGGTTTTACCCGAAAACGCGAAATTTTCAAATAACACGTAAAGTCACGAAACGAATTTACGAAACCAAGTTACTTAGCATCAATTTAGCACATAAACATGAAAAACATACAATTATTCAAATAACGGGTCTCGGGTTCGCTAACGGAACTAACGGAAAAGTTAACGGAGTTAACTTGGGAAGTGACGATTGTCACAGCCTCCCTATGTTAAAGAATTTTCGTCCCGAAAATTTAGCTAGTACCTTGGCTCGATGCGGAGGCTTGATCAAATAAGTGAGGGTACTTCTTCCTCATCTGGTCTTCCTGTTCCCACGTGAACTCCGGTCCACGTTTAGAATGCCATCTGACTCTTGACGATCGGAATCTTACTTCTTTTTAATGCTTTCTGCTCGCGTCCCATTATCTCAACAAGTTGTTCTATAAACCGAAGTTGTTCGTCGATGTGGAGTTCCTCTAGTGGAACTATTAGAGTGTCATCAGCCAGACACTTCTTCAGATTTGAGACATGAAACACGTTATGTACCCCGTCTAGCTCAGGTGGCAAGTCCAAGCGATACGCCACCGTTCCAATCTTTTCAGTTATCGGGAAGGGTCCTATATAGCGGGGGTTTAACTTCCCGCGCTTTCCAAAGCGTACAACACCCTTCCAGGACGAGACCTTCAACAGTACTTGATCACCAACCTCGAATTCTAATGGCCTTCTACGTTTGTCTGCATAACTCTTTTGTCTGTCTCTTGCGTCTTTCATACGCTTTCTGATTTGCATAATTCTTTCCATCGTTTCATATACTAGTTCCGATCCAGTGAGTTGGCTGTCACCGACCTCGGCCCAGCAGACCGGTGATCTACACATCCATCCGTAGAGAGCCTCAAAGGGCGCGGCTCCAATACTGGTGTGGTAACTGTTGTTGTAAGAGAATCCGACCAATGGCAAGTGAGTTTCCCAGTTGTTTTCGAAATCCATTACGCAAGCTCGGAGCATATCTTCAAGAGTTTGGATTGTACATTCGGTTTGGCCGTCTGTTTACGGATGGTATGCGGTACTCATATCCAAGCGAGTACCCAAAGCTGATTGTAAAGATCTCCAAAAGTGTGAAGCGAATCTGGGGTCTCGATCGGAGATAATCGATAAGGGCACTCCGTGGAGCTTGACGATCTCATTAATGTAGATTTGTGCCAGCTTATCAATCTTGTCACTTTCTTTGAGAGCCAAGAAATGAGCGGATTTGGTTAACCTGTCCACAATCACGCAAATCATGTCGTTTCCGCGGGGAGTACGGGGCAATCCCGTGATGAAGTCCATGGAGATTTCTTCCCATTTCCACTCAGCAATTGTTGGTTGTTGCAGTAATCCTGGTGGCTTTCGGTGTTCTGCATTGACCTTCGAGCATGTCAAACACTTACTAACATACCTAGCAATGTCAGCCTTCATACTAGGCCACCAATAGAGTCCTCTCAAATCTTGGTACATTTTGTCTGAACCGGGATGGACCGAATATCGAGATTTGTGAGCCTCGTCCATCACCAGTTCCTGAAGGTTTCCATCGAAAAGATGCTGTGATTTTTATGACATCCTGAGGAAGAACAAGAAATTTGAATGGACGCCCAGCATGAACAAGCTTTCCAGGACTTGAAAGCTTACCTATCCTCGGCACCGCTCCTGATGAAGCCAAATCTAGGGGAGCCTTTATCATCATACCTTGCAGTTTCTAGAAATACGGTAAGTGCAGTCCTAACCAAGGATGCAGAGGGTCAACAACATCTAGTATATTACGTAAGTAAAAGCCTTCTTAACGCTGAATCCAGGTACTCGCATTTAGAAAAACTTATATTAGCCCTAAGTATGGCTTCTACTAAACTTAGACACTATTTTGAAACTTATACTATACATGTGAAAACTAATTATCCTATAAAGTCTGTTTTGAGGAAACCTGAAATGTCAGGAAGAATGGCAAAGTGGTCTCTAAAGTTGAGTGCCTACAACCTGGTCTATGAACCAAGAACAACCATAAAATCACAAGCTCTAGCGGACTTTGTGGCTGATTTCAGTAATGACATCCAGAGTGAAGCAGATCAAGAGTTCCAGACCTTGCAGGAAGAAGAGTTCTCAGGATGTTGGACCTTATTTACGGATGGGGCATCCAATGTCAGGGGGACAGGCCTTGGAATCATACTGAAATCGCCACAGGGGGACATGATAGCCCAGGCTGTTAGGTGTGAATTCCAGGCCACCAACAACGAAGCAGAGTATGAAGCCCTGATTGCTGGCTTACAATTGGCTTTGCATCTTGGGATCCAAAACATCCAGGTATATGTCGATTCCCTGCTTTTAACTAACCATTTCAATGGATCTTATGCAGTAAAAGGGGAGAAATTAGCATTGTACCTAGAGATTGTGAAGGCTATTTCCCAGGATTTTCAAACTTTCAACATACAGCAAGTACCCAGGGATGAAAATGCTGAAGCAAACGCATTAGCAAACCTGGGGTCAGCATTCAAAGCAATGGAGGATACACATATCCCCATAATCCACATATTAAGCCCAACAATCAATCAACAGGAGAATCCAGAAGACATTGGTCCGGGGGGGCAAGGTTTTAGCATCCGAAACCCAGGATGTACAATTTCCTGATACCCAGGATGTACAGTTTCCTGATACCCAGGATGCACAACGTTCTAATTCCCAGAATACCCCGTCATCCTGGACCAAACCTATCATAGAGTATCTACAAAACGGCTCTATCCCAGAAGAAGAAAGAGATACCAGAGCGTTCAGAACCAGAATGGCCAGGTATGTCCTCATTAAAGATAAATTATATAAAAAATCTGTTGCAGGAACATACTTAAGATGCTTGGAGAACGACGAAGCCCTGGAAGTACTCAAAGACATCCATGAAGGTGATTGTGGGAATCATACAGGGGGCAGGTCACTAATGTCCAAAATCCTGAGAACGGGCTACTTCTGGCCATCTTTGAGAAAGGATTCCCAGGATTTTGCCCTTAAATGTGATGCATGTCAAAGACATGCCAATATTCCTCATCAACCGGCCGAACCCCTGCATCCAATCCCTGCATCCTGGCCCTTTATGAAGTGGGGAATGGACATTGTAGGAAAGCTACCCAGGGCACCAGGAGGTAAAGTCTTCATGTTAGCTATGACTGATTACTTCTCAAAATGGATAGAGGCCGAGGCATATGTCCAAGTCAGAGAAAAGGAGGTTATTTCATTCATCAAGAGAAATATCATCACGAGATTTGGCATACCCTCTGAAATAGTGTGTGACAATGGGTCCCAATTCATTGGAAAAAGGACTACTGGATTTTGTGAGAGTTGGGGGATAAAAATGATAACTTCTACACCAGTACACCCTCAGGCTAATGGCCAGGCAGAATCTAGCAACAAAATCATCATCAACAACTTGAAGAAAAGGCTCAAAGAGAAAAAAGGGAAATGGGCAGAGGAACTACCACTGGCACTATGGGCTGATAGGACTACGTCCAAGAATGCCACGGGCCAAACTCCTTTTTCCTTGGTTTTTGGCACGGAAGCAGTCATTCCAACAGAAATGGTTGTCCCAACATTCAGGGTCATCAGCCAGACCCAGGATGCGAATGACAAATCCCTGGCTGACGACCTCGACACCGTGGATGAGCTGCGAGAGCAAGCCGCCTGGAGGATGGCTGCATATCAACAGAGGATTTCTAAAAGCTACAACAAACATGTGAGGATTCGAAGATTCAGGGTCGGAGACTTAGTCCTGAGGAAGGCATTCCAGAATACGACGAATCCAGGGGATGGTAAGTTGGCCCCTAAGTGGGAAGGTCCCTACTTGATCGACTCTGAGGCAGGCAAGGGGGCATATTGGCTTGCTAACATGGATGGTGAGTTATTGCCAAGACCCTGGAATGCAATCCACTTGAAAGCTTATTTGATGTAAGTGTAGTACCTAGGATGCTGCATGCCGGGTATGTCCTCTAACTAACAAACTTATCAAATTATCTTTCTTGTGTTTTTATGTGCTGGTTTTATCTGTTTTTTATTATTTTTAGAAGTTACTAATTCCTTTGGTTGAGATACTTGAATGAAAGCAGATAACTGACCCTGGATGCTTGAAGCCAGGGACGTGATTCTCCTAAGTTAGAGACTGGCCATCTCTCCTCCGTTTAAGGTATCTAGTATACCTTCTAAGGTTTGAGAGGATATCACCTCTCCTACGTTTGGGAATCGCCTGTAGCGCACGACCCCCGCCTGTAGCGCACGTTAACCCACATGTGGACCCAGGATTACGGGATCGACCTGTGTTAACAGCATGGGCGGCAACCTCACGGTCTATGGACACATGGTGGGTTCCTTAAGGTTTTTGGTGTTTTCACGCCAACATAAGACATACGAGGCAATACCCTAGTTCGCCGGCTTGGCTCGAGGTGGACCCTAGAATTCGCCAGTACGGCATCGGGCAAGACCCCAGTTCGCCGGATCGGCACCGGGTTTAACCCCAGGATTTTTGGGCTTGACCCTAGGATTTTCGGGTTTAACCCCAGGATTTTTGGATGTAATCCCGATTGTTAAAACTTATTCCTAACATACGCAGGGTCTACCTGAATGGTTATACCCCAGGATTTTTTGGGTTCAACCCCAGAATCTTCTGGTTTGACCCCAGGATCTTCTGGTTTGATACCAATTATTAAAGTTTATTCCTAACATGTGCAGGATCTACCTGAATGGTTAAATCCTAGGATGGCACGGCAGTGCCAAATCCTAGGATTTCGGTATCGATTAACCAACATTTTAGATTGACGCTGAGCATTCGAAAGCAGAGTTGCACTAAGGACAGAAGAAGCTATTTGTTTATACCAAAAGAACTCTAGCATTCAAGGGTTATCCCAGAATGTATAAGGTACGAATTATTACTGTAACATTATAATCATGTTTGATGTTTGTTTGTGCAGAAATAGTAAAGACGTCATACAAGTATATAGTTCAAAAGCAAATACTTATAAAGGGTAGCCACCCTTTGGTCGGAGCAAACTGTCCAACCACCTCGGGGTGGCTTAAAGTTAAAACCACAGGTACTAGACCCGTGGGTGGAGCATTGTTACACCGGGAATCAAACCTCCGGCAAGTCATCACAAACAAAACAAAATAAAACAAGTTTCAAAGAGCTTCACAAATTAACAGGGAAAGACATAAAGAACCGCAGACTATTGAACAGTATCCGCAGCTGCTGCATCATCAGCATCCTTATCTCCTCCCTTTCCAGCTTCTTCCTCGGCAGCCTTCTCACCCCCAGCATCCTCGGCCATCGGCTGCCCTTCTCCAGTCCCTGATCCAGATGCACCAGCAGGCAGGGTCTTCTTAGCACCTTGGGCTTCAGCAATCTCGTACCCTTGGGGAAGTGAGCCACCCAGGGCACGCAACTGCTTGAGCCATAACGGCACAGTCCACTTGGTGCAGGAAACACCCTCGTCCTTGGCTTCTTTGGCCATCTTTAGCTTGGTTTGCAGCACCGAGATCATGGCCGAATTCCTGGATGTCTCTACATAGTCCTTCAGGGTCTTCTCATGCTGGTTCCGGGTCTCCACTGCCATCTTCTCACTTTCAAGCAGCAGCTTCTGAACCTTATCATGCTGGGCTTTGGCCCTGGATGCATCTTTTTTGGCCTGGGCTACCCTGGATTTCAGGGTGTCAGATTCAGCGGCGCGCTTCTCAGCGGCCTCGAGCAGCTCTAGGAGACGGCAGTTGGCCTGTGAAAGGAAAAACACGTCATGAGAGTTAGTATTGCTACAATCTATAGAATACAGGGAAGATGGAAACATTCAAGTGTACCTGGTGGGCAGCGACCTCAGCATGTTGGACAAGCTCTTGGGGGACATTTCAGCCAGGGGGTGTTGGACGGACAGCAGTGCTGGACCCTCGGGTCTTCCTTTTTGTGCCGGTTGCCCTGGATGTGGTAGCCTTGGATAATGGAGTGGGCTCTACCTTGACGCTGTTCAAGATCATAAGATCCTGGTCATCGGCTAGCTTGGAGGAGAGGGCAGCTTCGAGATCGTCAATGTCATAAGCAGGGGCAGCTGCAAAAAGAAGTATAACCCTGGATGTCAGCAAATCAGGTACGCAAAAAATAACAAAATGCAGGGTGACTTACAACTAGACATGCTGACAGAAGGATGCGAGAGGGTTGGATGCTCAATTGCCTTGAATGCGCGTTCGAATTCCGGGATACCCAGGAATTTCTGCAAGTTGCTCTCAGTCTCTTCTTCCTCGGGACCGATTTCTCTCAAATTCTTCGCTGCAAAGAAAAACCTCCAAGGTCAGATCATGTAATTATTAATAAAAATCCTAACCTCTAGTGCAGGTGTGCCTACCCTCTATAACCCAGGATTCTGGAAGCTGGAGACCACCAGGGATGCTGGAACGCTTCACAAAAAAGAATTTACCCTTCCATTCGCCGTGTTGGGTAGCATTGGGAACAAGCTGCATGTCCTTCGAAAGGGCTTTGAACAGGAAACGGCTAGAACCATGGGATTTCAGCTCGTAGGCCAAGGCTATTTCCGGCAGACCGATTAGGTGTTCGTAAGAATCGTTCAGGCGATCTAGGGTTCCTAGGATGCGCCATACGACAGGAAGGGTCTGGGCATAAGAAAGGCCCGTGGCCTCGAAGAACTCGGCGACAAGACCGGAGAAGGGATAGGATAAACCCATGTTGAACGGGGTATAAGGAAAACAGACCCAGGTCGGAGAGACGAAGTCTGATCTCAACCTGGGATCGAAATCCCTAATAACGGCACCGGGAGGAAGAAGACCGGAGTTCTTCACCAATGCGATGTCGTCATTGGTGAAGGTGCATCTCTCTAGCTCGGGCTGGAGGAGAAACTTTTGGTCGATAAAGTCCTCCACTCCGGCTAGGGATACGGTGGGATCACGGCGAATGCGGCGCCTGGTCATGGTTCGAAAAAGAAAGATCGGAAGAAAGAAGTTACCTGGCCCGAATAAGCGATCGTTGCTCGGAATTCTCTAAACTGGGGTGAGGTGAAACACTCGAGTAAATGGGGTATTTATGGCCAAAGAAGTTACAGAGGTGATATGACATGGAGGGATTGGATTGAATTTGAAAAAGCAAAATAAGCGGACGAGATCAAATCGAAGATGATGACTCATCTAATTTCAAAAATTCACAGCTGTAAATCTTATCTACAAGCTGCGAATTTTGGGGGCAATTGTTATACCCTGAATTTCGACCTAGTTTTTCACCAATGATCTCCGGGAAGTTAATGCCCCTGGATGTCGAACATGCAGGGAAGGCGTATTCGGTAACCAGACCCAGGATGTTTATTTGATTTACTTAATTACTGTCCCAGGGTGTAATGAATCCAGGGTTTATTTTATCTGTACTATCTGATCCCAGCATGCACGGATACCCAGCATGCTAGGGCAATGTTACTAATCCTTTCTTTGACTCCATGTGATCAAGTCAGGTACGGAAGAAAGCATAACGGTCATATGGACTCCGTCAAAGCTGGAACACGTGTGGAAATGAAGACTCGCCGCCATACTCGGTCAAATAACGGCCGGAAGTCGTTGGAAGGGCAATCCCAAGAATCTCGGAGTTATAGTTAGGGATTATCTTGTATTTAAAGGCAGCTTAGGGTTCATTTTTCTCACTCGTTCACTTGTACTCGCACTCACTCACTTAGAAAACAGCTGCAAAACTCTGTAATCAAACCTATTTTCGTGCAATAAACGGGCAACGTGTGTTATCGTTGCCGAAGGGGTTTTCTATGCCGGCAATCCTTGAAGACATTCAAGGATTAAGGGCTTTTCCCCCTTTCAAATCTCGCTGTCTTTAGTTGCATTCAGGGAAGTTGTTGTTTGTGTTTCTACATATTTTCATCTAACCTTGGATATTTGCTTACAAACTTGATTTCCAAAAACTTACATCCAGGGCACCATACCTCACAAACTAATTTGGTTACTTAATTTACTTGTATAATTTTTGACCAAAACACTTACCGGAATAACGATCAAATGCCGATCTGAAGTTCATTTAAATTTACTGGACTAAATTTTAAATGACACCTCAATTAATTTAAGGTTTCAAGATTAAAATTAAGTATTGATCACATTATGGCCGAGCAACCACAAATACGATCAATCTCTTGAAACAATTCGAATCATACTAAATATGACCCGAAAGAAATGCAACACTAGATATTGCATGGAATGTTGCCGTAAAGGATTACGCCACGACCTTAGATGGAAAATCTCATCATCACTATCAAACACTGATGAAAGGAAATATATGTTCACTAACAGAGTACTGACTATACTCGTTGAACATTAATAGCCACCTTAATTGAATCCGAACTAGGAATGCCATAAAACATCCAAAGGGTTAATTTGACTTTGTAAATAGTCGGTTAACATGCTCAAGTGATAACACAGTCATACATGTGCTCACCAAGGGCACTACATTATCACAAGTTCGATTCACTTAAGAAGACTCACTGTTCAAGATAAACATTGAATCTTAAGAAACAACTAACATTGGTAATCCTAAAACGAAACTCGAATACATGATAGCGATTTGTAAGTTCACTGATCTGGCTAGATCAGTGAAATAATACTATTGCATAGTGCATGAATTCTGCATCATATCGGTGTTCGATTTTAGTGTTGGAAGTCGAACACTAACATTTGCACCAAATCATTCAACCTCCTCTAAGGTGTTAGATGAAAGTCTGAATTCTGCGTAACGTGTTCCAAATTCATACATTTTACTATCCATGAATATTCTGTTAATATACTAAAAGTCCGTAGTCGATCAGACATTGTGGGAGTAACGACTGAAGCAAGACTATTCTGACTCTGGACTCAAACTGTTGACGATCCAGACTCACAAGGCCTCATTAGAGAATGACGTCGAGACGTAACTCGCATCAAATTGTCTTCATGGATTTAATCATAAGACAATTCTGATTAATGGTATACTTAACGGTATCCTTCGACCTGAGATACATGAGCAACCTCCCGTCTGCTAAAGAACATTCTTTGATTGTAGCTTAACATTGTTGCGTAACTGCCAGCCATAACGGTTACTTTTGGGAATGGATCTAAGGCTTAGTGGGAGTTGTATGTAAACAATATGGGATTCTGTACTGTTGCATTGATAATGCAACAGCTTGACATCGTGGGCCCTCTCGTTAGTTCCAAGTGTTAAGTGTAAGGCCTTACCCAAACTTATTGTGTGTTTGATTGGACCACTTCGAACGGGAAAATGAGAAATACAATGATCGAGCACTAAAGAGAATGAATAAATCCATGTCTCTATTTCGATTGATGTCTCATACAGAAAGGATCTGATGACTTTACAAATACCATAAGTCTAAACTATATCACAAGTTTGTGGATATGGCTTGGTTATTTGACTTGAAGTGTCATGACTGTTTGGGATAGCCACGTGTAGCTAGAGCACCTCTGACTGTTTCTTGATTTATAGTCGCACTCAGTCCAAGTGGGAGACTGTTGGATTTAGGTGTCCAGACCCAACTAAATCAAGTATCCGACCCGGTCAAGACCCGTCAGAGTTACACCAGAGGCAACGGGTTCTAAAGTCTGCTTACCTATATAACTGGCAAATCGCAGAAGAATTAGTTATTTGTTTATTAACTGGTTTTTTAAATAAATTAATTAATTGTTATTAATCGTCAAGGTTAATTAAGCGACAAAGACGTTAAATATTATTTACGTCTAGGATGATAATTAACGAATCGGTTAAGTTAACTGATATTCGTTAAGTCTCTGTAATCGACGAATATTTTAACACGTTTAAAATATGTCGTGTGATTAAAAGGTTCGATCATGGATTAATCTAAATCGAGGGACCTAACGAAAAATTAATCAGATATATATATATATATATATATATATATATATATATATATATATCTGATTAAATGAGGCGAAACCCTAATCCTCCACAGAGAATTTTCGGCTTCCCTCCATCCTCTCTCTCTCGATCGACGCCGACGGCTCCCAAGCCGTCGCCCTCTCTCTTTTTCTCCGGCGATCCGTTCAACCAATCACGAGGACCCTAATCCGTTGATCACATTTGGGCGTGTTCTTCCTTACTGTTGAACCCGCCGCCACAAAGCCGAGTCGTAGCCGCCCGACGCCTCTCTGAGTTCGCCATCGCCGCCTCCCAGTCATCCGCTGTCGTCGTCCAAACCGAGCCGCCGCAGCCGCCCTAGCCGAGCCGCCGCCGCTTCCTCGTCGTCGCCCGCTCACCGACCGACTTCACCGCCGCGAATCACCCTCACACGGTGTATTCGCCCGTCGTCCGCAAACCCTAGTTCGCACCCAATCCGACGTATGTGATTTTCTTGGTCCTCGAGTCACCGCGTGGTAAATTCGTAACCGTGAGGATATTCGATTCGTCCGTCGAATCATAACCTACGAAACCCTAGCGTCACCCGTTGACTTTCGGTGTCTCGAACGTCTGTTTGAATCACCGCTCAGGTATATCTAAACTCGTCGCTAGTTTAGATTTATTTATTTATTTACTTTATAATTGTACCGCTTTCTTGTTTTAACGCGCTTGGTGTTTGCGCGTTTTGGTGATTGTTGAATCCTGTTGAATATGGTTTACGTTAATAAACTGGTTTTCGCGTTTGTAAATTAAATCGTTTTTCCGCTGCGTATTAAATTAATTGTTAATTTAATTTTTCTTGATTTTAATTTACTAATTGCTCGGTAATTGATCTAATAATTATTTGTCATAAATATTTATTCAATTAAAAAAATTTCCATTACCGAGACCCCAATACCACTTTGATAACCCAACATGCCCTAGAAATGTAAACTCGGCAGTTAGCAAGAAGGGTATCTCTACTTATACATTAGCAGGGTTTAGCTGGTAATAGACGTTGGGGTTGTAGGAAGGGATAGTGGGGTAGATGTTTTTATAGGGGGTATTTCCTGTTAAGGAATACTACTTGTTGTATAATTGTGATATATATTATACTTGATAAATATTTGTGAAAAAGGGATATTGCAGGTCCTAAGGTTTTAAACCTCATGCCGAGGTAAAGCTTTTAAAATATAGAACTCACCAGCGTAAGCTGACCTTTTCCAAAATATGTATGTATGTCAGGTCAAAGTGAGACTTCGACTAGTTATGAGAAGGCCCTGGTGATAAGGGATTAGACGGGCAAGCTATCAGACAGAAGGAGGGTTTTGGTGAGCTGACATAGATATAGCAATAAAACCTAGCTATAGTTAGCATCTCCTTATATAAATTATCTCTTACTTTGTAGTACTTGGCAAATAAATAAAAAGTTTTAAATTTTCTCTGCTTAGTTATCTCTATTATTACCTTGTGTTCATGAGTAAATCCGATGCGTGACCCCTTCTAGAGCTAAGTCTGGAAGTGGGAGTCACATAGTATTCCAAAGATTAAATGCTCAATTATACTATACAACTATACTTGTAGTAATCATAGCTCAGGCTATTCTACGATTAATACAGATACTTGTGTTATGGAATTTTTTTGTTGTTGCAGGGACCTGAATCTATTTATCAAGATCTAACTGAATCCCAATGGATTGGATCTTTAAATATTCGTGTGTACTTTAGAATAATCTTTGAATTATTTAATTCAAAAAAGGAAGAAATGACAAGGATTATTTTTCCTATGTGACATAAGTGATAAGATGTCATGTGAAGTGAGAAAACTTATTTTTGTATAATCTGACTCAATATCAAAAGAGGATTGTATTTTAAACTTTAATATCACAACACCCACATCATTACGCGAGTCAATAAGCTATTCTTACTAATGACTTCTTTTTACATATGTACCACATAGGCTCCGTATCAACTGATACGGCGGACCACCCAGCGTATCATCTGATACGCTGGTTAGTATGTTGACCCTCTCACATACAATAAACCCTATACATTCAATCTATTCTATTCGTACAGTAACGGCCACACACAGAAACTTGTCCTAACAAATTCCCCCTTGGACGTTACTGTCGAATGTAAATCTTTAACTTCAAGCAATCTTCAGTCAGTCTGCTGCAGACGCCTCTATCTTCAGCAAACTCCCCTTGACCGAAACTTCAGGTATGCAGAAAACGGTTCAGAATCTTGTACAATCACCACAACAAATAAAGTTCCCCCTCGCTTCAAACACTTCCACATCAGGCAAAAGATAACGGTTCACTTCATTAGTCGTTCCCGGCAATTGTTTAAGATTTCTTAAACATCACTACACTTTGACAGAAATCTTCAATCTTCACCGAATTGTAATACATTCTAATCTTGATGAAAACAGACACGATCAGCATCTTCAATCATAGAAATTCCCCCTCAGAATGAAATCCATCCCAATATATCAACAATCAAAGGCTATTACGTCAACTTCATGACTTAACACTGTATCGGGCATTTGATTAGAGAGTTCCAAACTATAATCGAAAACTTTGACATATCGGTTTGCACGAACATCAGAATACAGCACCTTTCCATGAAGATCAAAAATCACCATCATCCCCGAATTGATTGCTTTTGAATATTCACTTTTTCAATTATAGAAACTTTGAAATTTTCAAGGTGGGTCTCAATTTCCCCCTAAACAAGTGACATATTCAATTCTCGATTCCAACCCAGCAAGCAATGTGTGTTTTTCAAGTAGCTTGCAATGGAATCACATATTTTCTTCAGTTTTGTAAGTAATCATATCCATGTCTCTGAATCTCTGTCCATCATCAGAAACAAGTGTTCATGAATCTCTGTCCATCATCACGAACAATGAATACCCACAAACATCTTTCTCAGAAATTCGACGACTAATTCTTGATAAGCATAAGAATCTGGTAAATCTTCAATCATAATAACCCACAGCTATCGAATCAAGGGTAAACTCGATAACTGATTTAAATCATTGAAATTCCCACGACCTCTCCCCATACCCGAAAACAACCCCCAGATGTTGATTACTGATTAACGGGGGTTCGGGGGCAGCGCCCCCGAGAAGCGGGGTCCAAGGGGCGGCAGCCCCTGGCGGGGTCCAAGGGGCAGAGCCCCTGGCTGGATCAGAAAATGCGGACCAACTTTACCAGCGGATCAGACTCGTACCGGCGGACCAGGTGCGGACCAGATATGGTACGGCGGATCAGATTTGGTACGGCGGACCAGATGTGGTACGGCGGATCAGATGTGATACGCTGAAATTGCCGCGGACCAGAGAGTAACCGCCACGGATCAATCTGATGAAGATTGCCTAGCGAACCATCTGATCCGGCGGACGATCAATTGATCCGGCGGTTGAAGATCGCCTGGCGGATGAGCTGCGGACCAGCGGCGGACCAGACCTCAAAAACGTGAAATTCTCAAATTTCACTCCAGATTCAAAATGTTGTCGAATTTCTTCAATCAAACACCACTGTTAGGTGCGAAAATGACTCAGGAAGGTTCGTTTGAACAAAAATCAAGCAAAACGACACTGAATCACACCTAATCAGCCATTTAACGTCTCAAAAAACTTCAAAAACTCAAGAACAAGATCTGGAAATTGAACCAACGGCTCTGATACCAGTTGTAAAACCATATATGGATCGTTTCCAGATCATAGAATGATAGAGACGGAAGTTTGTCATTCAATTATAGTCAAATGATTACAATACCGAGAGAGTATACATCAATTAAGCTCTGGAGGAGGTTTGGACAGAACCTCCTCTCTCTCTCACACTCACAAAGAGTAATGACCAAACTTGGAGATGATCAACATACTAACACCTATTTATAGGTTGGATGGTCAGCGTACCACATAGGCTCCGTATCAACTGATACGGCGGACCACCCAGCGTATCATCTGATACGCTGGTTAGTATGTTGACCCTCTCACATACAATAAACCCTATACATTCAATCTATTCTATTCGTACAGTAACGGCCACACACAGAAACTTGTCCTAACAATATGAGTTAACATTATAAAAATGAAATGCAACATTTTTTTTAACTGTACATGTTATTTAGTACATCTTTTATATACATGTTATTTTTTATTATATTTTCTATATTTAAAATTCCGGGTATTCTTAGTGATTACCTCTTTTACATATGAGTTAACATTATAAACATGAAATGCAATTTTTCTTAACCTTTCTTTTTTTTAAATCGAATTTAGTTTTATGTTCTATTTTATTTCATTTATTTATATTACATTCTTGGGTATTTACCTGAGTCATTAACTAGTATGTATATCACGTCTCAGATATTTTATTTCATTTATTTTTTTTGAACGACAGAGAGATTAAATTAAAACAGGGGAGGGTTAGAAAAAGCTAGCACATCCCAAAATAATTACAAGGAAAGTAAATGATTTCTAAGCCAAACTACCCATGACATAGAAATCTTCGTATTTCTAGTTACAACCCAATGAAAAGAAAATTGAAAATGTCATCAAATATGTGAGCCGACTTCAAATCATTCTTCTTGTGGATAACTTCATTTATATATTTCCATAAAACCCACCACATCACAAAGATAATAATTTCCACCACCTTTTTCTTCACCTTAGTCAAATTAAGGTCATTCAACCATAAAAAAAACAAGAGTGTGGATGAGGACAATCGGGACGAGAAAGATCAAGCCAAGCCAAAACGCACGACCACGCCTTGGGGGCAATAACACACACCAAATAAATGCGAGGAAGATTCGATATCTCTTTCGTATAAAGAACAAATAATAAAGGGGATGTCAATTCCTTTACTGCAGAGGTTGACTCGGGTAGGAAGCCTATCAAGAGAAAGACACCAAACAAAAAATTTTACCTTTTGAGGGTGTCCGGATTCCATTTGGTTGGGAATGCCAAGTCAGGAAAGGATTTCCGCTCAATAATTTTTCGCACATGTCTAACTTCAAAATTGTTGTTGCCTTCTAGATTCCAAGTCCACTTGTCACTGCCCGTGTCGCATTTTCTATCGGAAAGAACATGACAAAGGTATGCGAAGAGACTAGATTCAAATAGCCTTTCCCAAGTCCAATTTCCGTTGGTTCTCCGTTGACAAATAAAGGCATCTTTCTTCCTTTCAAGAGCGAATATAATAGGAAATTGTGATTCCAAGGAAGAAGAAACACACCAAATATCAATCCAAAAATGAGTTGAGTTACCTGAAACCACAACTTTTTGAAAAGCACTATTCGGAATCAAGCTTTTGTCATGAAGGCTCGAGATTGCTTTAACAATGCAATTCCGAACTCCATTACCTTCACCATTAATATCTTTATCAAAACCATTTCCATTTCGACCATGAATAGCCTTGATGACATCAATCCAAATAGCCTTTTTTCCAGTGAGAGCACGCCATCTGCATTTATGAAGAAGAGCCTCATTTAAAGCCCAGATACTGCTAATCCCAATACCTCCTTTAGCTTTATCCATAAGAACATTTGTCCATTTGATCCAATGAATTTTCTTTTAGAGATCATCACCACCCCAAAAAAAACTTTGCTCGAATCCCTTCCAATACTGTTTTTATTTTATTTGGCAATTGAAATAAAGACAGAATGTAAGTTGAGATCAAACCTAGAACCGACGAGATCAATGTAGCACGACCACCAATCGTAAGGAGATTAGCTTTCCATTTAGATAAACGATCTTTAAATTTCGAGAAAACTGGATTCCAAGCATTAAAAGAATTCATGTTATCTCCAACCGGAATGCCCAGATATTTAAATGGAAAGGCCCCAGATCTACAACCTTTGAGAGAAGCCATTCGAGTAACCTCCGGATTAGAAATTCCTACCCCAAAAAGATTTAATTTTTCAGCATTTAAATGCAGACCGAAAATGAGATAGAAACAATTAAGGGCCCGCAAAATGTTATTCAAATTATCTTTAGACCACTCTCCCAAAATGATCACATCGTCTGCACAAGCGTCGAACAGACCATTTCTTTTAACAAAACATTGAGTCCCTCCATAGCAATGATTAAAAGAAAAGGTGAGAGCGGTTCCCCTTGCCGAAGACTGCGCTCAATGAAAAATTCATCAGTGGGAGATCCGTTCAACAAAATCGAAGTAGTAGGAGACTCGAGGCAAGCTTTTATCATTAGAATCCATTTGCAGCCAAAACCCATGAACTCAAGGCATTTTAAAAGAAAATTCCAGCAACCGAGTCAAATGCTTTTGCAAAATCAACCTTGAATAACATCAAACTGATTTTCTTCTTTTTATCCCAATTCACCACTTCATTTAAAATAAGAGGGCCACCCAAAATTTGTCGACTACCAACAAAAGTCGATTGCTTGGGGTCAATAATATTATCAATAACCGCGGCGAGACGATTAGCAAGAATCTTGGCAATGATCTTGTATTGAACATTAATCAGACTAATAGGATGGTAATCCGTAATAAGAGTAGGGTTGTCCACCTTAGGAATAAGAGAAATGAATGAAGTATTGCATCCTCTTGGGATATTTTGATTAACAACCCCTACAAAATGTTGGATGTTGGATGTCCAGATCCGACAACATCAAGAACCTGACCCGGTTAAGACCCGTAAAGAGTTACACTAAGGGCAACGAGATAAAAATCCACTTACTTGGTTAACCGGTAATTCACGAAAATATGTAATTAATTAATGTTTATTCATGATTAATAAACATGTATTTAATTACGTATAATTATCCATGCGATAATAAACAGAGAATTAAACGTATTCATTTACCGATTAAACGTTTGCGGTGAATATAATAAATTAAATAAATGGTTATTTGAATTTATTAGTTCTCGGGTTTACGACTTTTGTATTAATAAACCTGTTTTATTAATTCGTAAACAAATGATGGTTCAATTCGATTAAAGAAAATTAAGGAGGGGCTCGATATGTAATTAGTCAGCTTATAAATATGCGACTAAGGATTAGGGTTTGGGGCTAATCCCTTGCACCACTTCTTCTGTCGCTGCCCCACTCCCCTCACGAATTCTCTCTATCTCTCTCACTCTCTCTCTCTATCTCTCTCTCTCTCTCTCTCTCACTCTCTCGACGATCTCCTTCTTCTTCCTCACGGAAGCCCTAGCGATTGGAGATCATTCCGTCGTTTCTTGCAAACGATCAACAACGAATCATCTGTTGGAAATAGAGTGTCCTAACCCGACGAATTAACGAACCCGACCGATATTGACCCGTAAGAGTTACACCCGGGTCAACGGACTATTAAATCTAATTAATTGTTAATTAGATATAAACGAACTAAATGGTAAATTAAATAAATATTAATTATTTATTTAATCAAAACGACAAAAACTTTTTGGCTCGATATCACTCGGTAAATAAAAGACGGACCGATCAGTTGTTACCGGATTAACAGACTAATCGGTTGGTGGATTATAAGGGAATCGCGACCGGGCCCAATCCGTCTGGCCCCGGTCCGCGATTTAATATTAAAGGAGAGAGGGAGGAGATAGATTGAACAACAAGTTACAAACCCTAATCTCCCATCTCTCCCTCTCTGCGCCGATCCCAAGCCGAAGCCGGCCCTCCGCCGCCGCCCACTGTCGATCGCCGCCACCACCACCACCACAGTCCCTCGCCAGTTCCGATGGATCCCCGTCTCGCCACCATCTGCGCCCGACTCGAAAGCGAAGCCGTGGCAGCCCGAGCCGAAGCCGCAGCCCGAGCCGCCGCCGCGACTCAAGCCGCCGCCGCCGCTGCTGCGTCCTCCGCGCCGCCGCGCGACCACCGACCGGTGGTCCTCGCGCTGCCGGCGCAGCCGAGGCCACCGCGTCCGGTTCTGTCGTCGTGGCCCGCGCCCTTGTACCCGCCGGCCACCGCCACCTTGTCACCTCCGGTCACCGGTGATGAGATCATCGTGGGGACCGTTCCGGTCGCCATCCCGACGGAGAAAGTTTTGTCACCACCACCGGTGGTATCTTTACCACCACCGCCGCCACTACCGCCGCCGACGCCCATGTCCGCCGTCGCCGATGCCGCCGTCGACGACTTGTCTCGAAGGTTCGAGTCAGACGTCACAGTTCGTCCTAGCGCGAGCCCGTTGAATTCGGGTGTCTCGAACGGTTGTTCGGAACCCGCTAAGGTATATCTAAATTTTAGATATTTAATTTAATTATTTATTTATTTTAAATAAATATTTTTCTGTGTTTGTCGTGTCCGGTGATTGATCCTGTTACAGTTGCATCTGCGTTTTAATTCGTTTCCGCTGCTAAATTAATTTAGAATTAATTTAGTTATTAAATCGGTTTTAAAATTAAAATCGGTAACCCGGATATCACTGTAAACACCCAACATCATCATCATCACCACGCGAGACCATCATCGCCGTCACCACCCTCTCTGGAAACCGACTCCGCCACCCGTCACCACTCTTAGTCGCCATTGCAACCTAGTTTTTCTCCGTTTCACCGCGACACCATAACCTTCCTTGCTCGTCGTCTTTTCACGACGCCAACGAAGCGAGCCTTGTCGCCGTCGTCTTTCATCGCCTCGGCTAAACCCCGGCCTCCGTCACCGTCTTGATACGTTGGTGTTCGCTCGTCGCCACCATAAACCGAATTGTTGCAGTTTACAACGAATCGGTGTAAGACGGTTCTTGCGATTTGCAAAACGATTTGATCCGCACGTCGGATCGTTTTTCCGTGAAACCCTAGCGTCATCACGTTGTCCCTCGGTGTCTCTAGCGTTTGTTAGAACACCGCGAAGGTATATCTAAACTCAGTTTTAGTTTAGATTATTTTAATTTCGATTTGGTAATCGTTATTGTTTTTCGCATTAACCGGTTTAACGCGAAAAGGTGTTTGTGTGATTTTTGGTGATCGTGATCCTGTTGACACGATTTCGACACCAACGGTTTACGATTTCGACACCAACGGT
>JBCNJP010000006.1:540897-602134 GCA_039602395.1 Deinandra increscens subsp. villosa | reverse complement strand
GAAGAATTGAGAAGAAAATAGAAGAAAAATGCTGAAAATCATGCACCAGGCGTATCGCCTGGTGCCCAGGGAGTTGCAAGCGATACGCTTGCTGCTGGAAAGTCAAAGGCGGTTCATTAAACGTTGACCCGATTAATTTGTCGGTTTATGGGTCCAGGCGTATCGCCTGCTGATCAGAAGGCCTCCAAGCGATACGCTTGGAGGTGATTTTTCCGGAAAACCCTAATTTCGCACTTATAAATACAATGCGGGGTTTCCAGTCGAATTACCTTCGCCTTGCCGTATCTCAGAGCCACTGAAGACGATTTTCAGAGCAGAAGAACAAGATTGAAGCCACTGTAGCCTAGGGATTGAAGCATTCGACTCACAATCGCATTCCCGGGTTCTTAATCATTCGTTTTGACTCTTGTTTTCCATAGACCAGATTATGTTCATGAATTTTCCTACTGTTATGTTCTGTTCTTGTGACATGTTTATGATGCTAGGCTAAATCTTTACTACCACTTAGACCGTATGGATGATTGATTGATGTTATTCGACTTTTCTTGGTTATTATGATATTTATTGATTGGGTTTTGTTATCTTATTGAAATTCCTCTAATTTTCTGTGGTTAATGCATATGTGTGTTACATGTTGAAGTTGTGATTGATAATTGGAACTTAGTTTACCTTCGAATGTCTTTCGGGTTGGGTAAATTATCTAAAGATTCTGACTTTAGGGTTAGTTTCTAAAGAGTAGTTTAGGAGACGTCCCGGACTATAGTTTTGGTTGTTAATTGTGGCTTTGGTTGTAATGTGCTGCTAAATTGGAGACTCAAAAGGTACAGGTTTAACGGGTAATCGGGTTGGTTAATGAACTAGGGGTGCATTGTCTTAAAAGGAAATGTCCTAGGGATTCGGCTTGCTTGTTATTCGTGTTAATCATAGAGATTAGAGGTAGCTCCGGTTATTCTAGGTGTGCTTTAGGTATATCCGAGGGTGGCTAGAGTAATTGAGATGGGACGGACTTAAAAGGTGAACCATTTGTTCGAGCGGTAAGATAACTAGTTAGGACGGACTTAAAAGGTGAACTAACTAACCAGTGTGCGTATTCCAACCTTTAGGGATCTTATCAGTAACATCCGGAGAGTGATCCGGGGGCTCGTAGGGTTTTGATAGGTTGTATGGTTAGATCCTGGTTCCATCATTTTGTCATA
Organism: Deinandra increscens subsp. villosa; assembly: GCA_039602395.1. Lineage (NCBI taxonomy): Eukaryota > Viridiplantae > Streptophyta > Magnoliopsida > Asterales > Asteraceae > Deinandra > Deinandra increscens. Next base: position 600,938 of record JBCNJP010000006.1, on the reverse strand, counting down.
AGCCAAGAGAAGTCGATAGCATTAATCAGGAGTCTAGGTCTAGGTGGTATTTCTCGTCATATCTGGTTTTCGTCTTTACGGTTTGAGTTTGTGGTTTGCTTTCCATTTTTAGTAATTTCCATTTTTAGCAGTTTCTATTTTTAGTAAGTTTAGGTAATTAATTAATTTTAGTTAATTTAATTAGTTAATCAATTTTTCAAAACAAAAACCAATTTTCACCAATTAATCAGTAATTTACTTTTTATAGTTAATTTTGTCTTTTAGTGTCTCTAGGGTTCGACCCCGGTCTGCCGATAACTATTCTACATCCGATAGGTTCACTTGCCTGTTGAGTCGGTCTAGTTTGAGGTTAATTGGGTTTTAATTTAGTGTGTCTAGGTCTAGGATAATTTAGGTTATTTTTATAGATCGATTTTTGCACATCATATATTAATAAAATTGGTGGTATTATACTTTGTTTTGATATTTTACAAGTATGTTTTTTTGTTGGACTAATACATGGAATGATGCCCAATTTGATCAAGTTAAACGAGATTTTCACTTTGGTTATATTGGTTTTATTTGGGTTCATACAAGTCGAGTTTGTATTTTTGCTGGACTAATACATGGAATGATGCACTAATTTGATCAGGGTGTTAAACGAGACTTTCACTCTGGTTGTATTGGTTTCATTTGGGTTCATACAAGTCGAGTTTGTATTTTTGCTGGACTACATGTTCTTAGTTGATAAATTGTTTCCTTACGCTTGGAATACATGTTCTTAGTTGATATATTGCAGGGTACTTTTTTGGTATGACCTTTGTCTACCTTAGGATTGCAAATGCAGCGATGTGAGATCTGGGTTAGCGGAGAAGCATAACACGTGCCCTTTGTAATGACTTTGAATTCATAGTTGGATTAGAACTAGAAAATTATAAACGATGAGTAAGCAAGATCGTCAGATATGTCCAAAAATAATAATAAGTTTTAGGCTAGAAACATAAGACAAGTACTTTAATTAACATTTGCAGTTAAGTTAGCCATATAAGTTGTTAGGAAAAAAAAAGTTATCCATATAAGTTTTAATATACTACATGAAAATAATAAATAGAATGTGGCTGGTACCTTCCTGTCCTTTGATATCATATCTTCTAGAACCCTCTTGGTTTTTTATTTATATTGCGCAGGCCATTTATGATGTTTGTAATGTTTTTAACATTTTACTCTCTTTGCAACACCGAAACATTGTTTAGCTTACTGTTTTATAGTTGTCATGACACTTTATTGAAACATTTAATGTATGCTATCATCATACTTTTAATTTATGCTATCATCATACTTTTAATTTAAATGTTAGTCATGAATTATTACCAAGTGATGGGTGGTTGTTTCATTTGAGGTTCCTCATGAATTATGGCCTATATTGATGGGCTTTGTGTATTTATTTTGTAGGTTCCGATAGATTTAGTTAGGGGATATGTTGTCGAGGCTTTCTATTGTCGAGGCTTTCTCATGTTTTTCTCTTTGGAAGATGAAAAAGAAGTTGTTAGTGTAATATTTCTACTTTTGACTTTTAGATCCTTACAACCAACTTGGATGTAATAAATTTGCTTTGATCACACGTAATTCTTTACTCAAAATTAACACTTTTAAAATCTGAAATTGAGTTGACTGCAGAGTCGTAGAAGTTTTTTACTCTGTGTCATATCGCAATTCTCTTGGTTGTAAAGTCGGTGATCTGCCGTTCGACTACCTTGGTATGAAGGTTGGCGCGAGTATGAATCATAAAAGGAGTTGGGACAGGATTGTGGATATGTTTCATAATCGATTGTCAATTTGGAAAGCGAAGCAATTATCTAGGGGGGGTGGGGGGATTGATGTTAATCAAGTCGGTGCTCGATAGCCTCCCGACCTACTTTTTCTCTCTTTTCCGAGATCCGAAAAAGGTGTTGAACTCGTTGGAGAGTATAAGATTTAACTTCTTATGGGGATGGATAAGAATGATAAGAAGATTCATTGGGTCTCCCGAGGTAAAATCCTTTGTCCTAAAATAAATGGGGGGTTGGGCCCATTGGCGAAAGTTAGTTGAGAACCGGGGGGGGGGGGGGACTGCCCACCCGGTTTTTTTCGGCCGTAGTGCTAATTTTTTCGATTTTTGAAATTTTTTATATATATTGAGAACCGCCCCCCCCCCCCCCGGAATTAGGATCCATGACTCTTCGCCCCTCCCCCAAACTTTTCGCCCAAGCTTCGCTAGTGGTTGGGCCTCTCCCCGTTGGACATGTCCAACGTGTGCTTGCTAGCAAAATGGTGTGCTTGCTAGCAAAATGGATATGGTGATATAAAACGAAGAAAAATTGTTTATGGAGAAAGGTCATTTCTAGCTTACATGAGAGGTCTGCATCCAATTATTTGATTCCCCTACATAATCGTGCTACTGGAGTTTGGAAGGGGATAATTAAAGCTAGCAAAATGGATATGGTGATATAAAATGAAGAAAAATTGTTTATGGAGAAAGGTCATTTCTAGCTTACATGAGAGGTCTGTATCCAATTCTTTGATTCCCCTACATAATCATGCTACTGGAGTTTGGAAGGGGATAATTATATATATATACAATAAAATTTAAGATGAATAGTAATCTTTGCATTTTTTATAGTTTGACCACGAGAGTTTTAGTGTTTGACAATTTTTACTCTAAGTTTTAACACTTTATTTTTTTTTCTTTAATGAAGTTTGGCACATTGACATTTTGTACCCTAAACTTTAACACTTTGTTTTTTTTTTCTTTAACGAAATAGTAAACTTTAGGTTTTCATAGTTTAGCCACATATGTTTAATACTTTAATTTTTTTTTTGTTCTAAGTTTTGTGGTCTTCTACTTTAGCCGCTAAAGTTTTAACTTTTCTACTTTCGTTTTTTAGTATACTTTTATATTTATATACTTTCACCACGAGACTATTAGACTTTTATGTTTTATACCCCTTAACTTTTTAACTTTTGTTTTTTAAACATTTTTTATTTGAACTTTTGTTGTCTTCTACTTTGGTTACGAAATTTTTAACTTTTCTACATTCGTTTTCAATATACTTTTATAATTTTATACTTTCACCACGAGACTTTTAGACTTTTAAGTTTCATACCCCTTAACCTTAACTTTCGTTTAGCATACAAATTCAACCCCGCAGCAACGCGCGGGGTGGTAAACATCTCGTTAAAGCTATGGAGGATTTGGGTATGTATGGTTTGGATTTAAACAATTGTTTTTTGGATATTCAAGGTGTGTGGAAATGGTCAGAAGACGCAAGCGGCATCTTTGCGGTGAAATCCATTCGATCCTACCTTATGAAATTGTTAAATTCAAATGTTGCGTTTCAGTTTGAGTGGTGCAGGTCGGTTCCCTCGAAGGTGAACCTCTTGGCTTGGCGGGCTATTCACAATCGCCTGCCGACTCGTGAGGCGTTGGTTCGCAAAAACGTGATGGTTCCGTCGATGGCGTGTGGGCTTTGCAGCGAAGGCACAGAATCGGTTACCCACTTGTTTACGGGGTGTGAGTTTTCGGACCAAGTTTTGCCAAGTGGTGGCTCAGTGGGTTGGGATTCCAGCGGTGTTTGCTTTTTCGGTGGATGCCTTAGTCAAGATGCACAGAAGTTCAACGTATTCTGATTGGAAGATTAAGGCACTGCAGGTTATTTTTATCACGGGGTTATGGTGCATTGAATTGAGAGGAACAAGGCGGTCTTTAAGCATAGACCCACGTCTCTTCAACGGGTGGTGTGTGATATTAACATGTGGAGTTTCTTATGGTACGTTAATAGATGTAATGATCATTCCTCCCGCTATATATATGCTCCTTATGTACCTATCACATGACCACCAAAATGATACAAAAGTGGGTAGCAATCTCATGAACAAACACACATATATAGGTCAAAATTCTAGTATATATACATATGGCAAAAAATTAGAAAAAAAAAATCATACAAAAAATGGTCGTAACTAGGGTTTGAAGGTTCAAGAGGAGGAGGAGTATTAATGAGATTGATCGGTTTCGTAAATTGTAGAGAGGCGAAGCTTAAACGATCGAACAGCCAATCGAGCTTTCCGAATGGATCCAGATCTAGACATCCCCACCGGCTGCTTATTTTCATCCACAATCACATTGATCCTGCTGCTTTCCATCGCAACAACAAAAGGAGAAATCCTGCTGGATTTCGATTTCTTCTTCTTTCCTGGTTGAAGGAGAATTTTGGCGTTTTCCGTTGAGGGCGACGCTGGCTTTGACGGCGAGAGCGGCCATTTCGGAGGCACCGAGACGATCGCCAAGTTTGGAAACCGGTAAAACAAAATAGATCTGAGCAGCATCAAGCTCATCGTGGGCATCCAGAGGTGTAATACGCTCGTCATACCACAGATTGTCCGAGTTACAAAGGAAGAAAGCAGCAGATTCTTCTTCTTCTTCTGCTATCTGATGAAGAACGTCGGAAACAAACACCGGAGTAAAATACGGGCGCAATTCACCCCTCGGCGATATCACCAGCGCGGAATCGGGAACAGAAGAATAATCGGCGGAAGAAGAGAAACAAGCACCCATTCACAATTTTTTAATAATAATAATAATGGGAATGGACAGGGCCGGGTATATATATATCTATATAGAAATAGGAATTGGTGACATTTCTAAGAAAGCAACAAGGAAATTGGATATGAATGCTTAGTAAGCGATGACGAATTGAATTACATCACGCGTGAATAAAGCTTGGTCACCAAGTTAGTAATTTTCCACATATACGTATCTTTCAAATTAATTTCTAATCACTTTCGATATAAAAACACATTTATAACGAATTAAAATTAAAAATAAAAAAAAGACTTTTTCTCGAATATCATGATCAAGCAAAAAAGAAGTCTTTTCCTTCCATTTCGTGTTCATATATAACTAAAGAAAAGTGAAAAAACTAAAAAATCAAACATTTTTTCTTTATAACTTCTTCATATATTGATTATTTTTAAAAATAATTTCACAAAAAGTCTATAATTTTATTATCTTTATTTCTGAAAAAAAAATTATAAAGAAAAAAAAGTTTAGTGATTTTTTTATTGTTGCATCATGCATTAGTACTAATAGTATTGTTGCATAATGCATTAGTGTTGCATAATGCATTATTAAATTTAAAGCTAAAATTCGAATTTTATTTTATTTTTGAAAAACACTCAAAAATATTTTTAAAGTTTTTTCTTTTTTCAGTATACTTAAAATCTTTAAAAGAACATATAAAAAAATTAAAAAAAAAACTATTTTTTTTGTTTGGTTTTTTAGTTTTTGCATATTGTTTGGTTTTACTTGGAACCTAACCCATATATATTAAGGGTTTATAAACACAAAGAAAAAAGACGTATCTAGAGCTCCTTTTATAATATAAAAATGTTCAATAAAACATTCTTATTTGTAACGATTTAATATAAATAATAAAACTATAATCATTAATGTGTTTATATCAAATATTATTTGTTATATTAAGAGTAAATATACGAATACAAGAATAGCCTCGAATATCAAACGTCGATTTGTTAATATGCGTACTCACAAACCTAATTGTTTGGTAAATGAAGCCGGAACTCAATCTCAGTTACTTAATGGGTTTCAAATCAAGATTTAAACCGGCGATCCTAGTCACTCGATATATAACCTTTTATTTATAAACATATTTTAAAAATTATTAAGGGAGGTATTTCTAGTGAAATTGAAAAAAAATATATATTTTATCTACTCGATCGAGATTAAAACTCTTATACTTTTTTCTAATTATTTTACAGATTTTTAATTCAAGTATATATATTTCTAACCTTTTTCTTAATAGAATTTTCTTTTAGATTTTGTTTCTAGTAAAGGATAAAAAATAACCTTTATACAGAATAATAAATATTTATATATAATCTTTTTGTATAATAAAAAATCTAATCAAATACTATTTATCTATATAAAAAAAAATTTCTTCTTGACATTCTTAATTAAATATCGATTTTTATTACAAATATTTATGTATTCAATATAGTAATTATTTTTTAAATCACCCATTTTAATATATAAATTTTCCACCAAACACCGATTTAGAAAAAAACTCCACATTATTATACTGAAATAGTTATTATAGAATACAAGTCACATGCATGCATTGTTAACATTCTAATTTTTAAATTGAAATATGTCAAGCTACAATAATCGAAAGAGTAATTTACTATAAGTAATATTGCTGTTACTCTTTTTTTTTATACAGTATTTATGCAAGCTTAACTTAGTTTCATTTCAAGAATCTTTCATAATGAATCTTTATCACCAACCCTATCATTAAATAACAAAAAGGTTCATTTAAAATGTTATTCATACCCGTTCCTCCCGTATAAGGGAAACCAAAATCTATCCCTAAAATTTGATGTTACATCTAGCGGCGAATCCAAGATTTTTATTCAACGGAAAGCAAAAAATTGACAAGTCAAAACGAGAAAAATAATAAATCAAGAAAATTTGACAAAGTGGTAATTTTAAGACTATAAATAAAAATTAACAGTAATATAAAATGATAAAACTAAATCATTCAACTCATATCCAAACAAAATAAAAAATAAAACTAACTTTACAACTATATATATATATGGATAAATATTACCTAATTAAAACATGTAAAAGCCATTAAAACAACTAGAAATTACCTTTTTAACACCAATTTTTTATTACTGACATGTCACCCGATCAACTCTAATCTCTCCTAAAAGGAAACTAACCATAGGTGAGAAAATTCACTGGCCTAGCATGAAACTTACAATTTTTTTTGTCAGATGTGAGACTTAAAGTCAAGACCTTCCATTTTTCGTATCTTTGAATGCATCACCTCAGCCACTTAGGATGAAGATTATTAGTGATTAGAAACTAGCTAGATACCCCCCGCACGTTGCGGCGGAGAGCTTGTTTTTAAACATGTAATTGCTTTTGATTTGGACCCGTTTGAGTTGTGTAAATGATAATGCAGATTCTTTATAGTAATAGGATAACCAAAATGATTCATCATAGAATCACTTATAGTAGTGGAAATTAAAGTTGTTTCTTACAACAAACCATCAAAATGATAAAAGAAGTTTCAAGACACAATTAAGCGTATATAATGAGCATACAACAACAATCAAACCTTAAATAAGCCCACAAATCCATAACACGGTGAATCGAGGAGCAATTAAACCACAAAACTAAACCCTAGCCTTAAATTTGGCAAAGAAAAAAATCAAATCTTACAACCAAATAAAATGAATCTGAAATTTAATAAATCTTAGTATATGAATCAATCATACCTCTTTGTGAAAAGCCTCAAATCGAAGCCTGCAAAACCAAACACCCCGTCAAATAACAGCAAACTTCCGTACGTTGGCAAAATAACATATGCAAGATATAAACGAAAGACAAATTGGCTACAAAAGCGCTTCGCACAATGGATACAAATTGTAGGTTCAAGAGTTAAGAATTCATGCAAGTTGAATTTTTTACCTCTAAAACGACAAGATTAATGTGGAATTGGGGCTTTTTGTGTACATATTAAGCTATGACTCGGTTATTGGCCAATCTAGATTTGTATGAAGATATTTGCTGCAGGAAGAGAGTTGTAGGGTATCTGTTCTATCAAAGTTTAATATGAGTACTTTGGCTTTTTTACTTTTGAAGTCAAGTTATTTCTAAATTGAGATATTACATAGTTAAGCTATGACTTTTTCAAATCCATATACACACAACTAACCATCACCTTTTCAACTTCTTTTACCTCTAAAACAGAATTAAGCTACGACTCAGTTAACTTGTCAAATCCACAGATACACAACCAACCATCACTGTTTCAATTTCTTGTACCTCTAAAACGACAGGTTTAATGTGGATTTGGGGCTTTTGTGTGTACCTATTAAGCTATGACTCAGTTATTGGCAAATTTGGATTTATATGAAGATATTTGCTGCAGGAAGAGAGTTGTAGGGTATGTGCTCTGTCAAAGTTTAATATGAGTATTTTTTTGGCTTTTAGACGTTTGAAGTCAAGTTATTTCTAAAAGTCAAAAGTAGAAAGATTATACCAACAACTTCTTTTCATCTTCCAAAGAGGAAAACATGAGAAAGCCTCAACAACATATCCCTTAATTAAATCCATCGAAACCTACAAAATAGATACACAAAGCCCATCAATTATAGGCCATAATTCATGAGGAACCTCAAAAAAACACAGCCAACCATCACTTGGTAACAATTCATGACTAACATTTAAATTAAAAGTATGATGATAGCATACGTTAATGTTTCAATAAAGTGTCATGACAATTAAAACAGTAAGTTTCAATAAAGTGTTTGGGTGTTGCAAAGAGAGTAAAATTTTAAAACACTACAAACACCGTAAATGATCTGCATAATATAAATACAAAACCAAGCGGGTTCTAGAATATATGATATCAAAGGACAGGAAGGTACCAATCACATTCTATTTATTAATTTTCATGTAGTATATTAGAACTTATATGGCTATGTTAAGTGCAAATGTTAATTAAAGTACTCGTCTTATGTTTCTAGCCTAAAACTTATTATTATTTCTGGACATATCTGATGATCTTGCTTCCTCATCGTTTATAATTTTCTAGTTCTAATCCAACTGTTAACTGAAAGCCATTACCAAGGGCACGCGTTATGCTTCTCTACTAACCAAGATCTCACATCGCTGCATTTGCAATCCTAAGGTAAGACAAAGGTCGTACCAAAAAAGTAGCCAACAGTTTATCAACTCAGAACATGTATTCCAAGCGTAAGGAAACAGGAAGACATGAAACAAAGAAAAATAAACAAACTTATATAATATGGAAGAAGGGACATATTTAGATACCTTCAACTAAATAACCTTATCTAAAAAATATGAAATAAAATGAGTTCACTTTAGAGAATGGCGATCAGCGACCCTGGGGTTTCTGAAGACAACGAAGGATGGATTCCGGCAGGTAATCGTCGCAAACACCAACGCTTCAACAACTCTATTCGAAGGCAAACGCACGGGGGAACCGCCCAAATTTTTATCAGTGTAATCCTAACCAAAAGGCGGCGGAGGATTTGTCAACAACGATCTTCGTCACAAACTTTCCAAACTTCACGACAGTGTCGTGTCTGATGTTTTCATTCCTAATAGGCTTTCTATGTTGGAATATATTCTAAATATATATGTATTTTTGTACACATATATATAAATATATTAATAACCTTAATCATTTATCTTAATTAATCTTTGATCTTATTAACCTATTAGACATTTATTCGATAGACGTAATTGCCCTTACTAATAATTGCCCTTACTAATAGAATTAGGTTTCTTATTACCCTATTAGACATTTATTCGATAGACGTAATTACCCTTACTAATAGAATTAGGGTTTCCCTTTGGGTGTATATATAGAGATCATAGGGAGAGAAAAACACAACCACTAATTACCATCACCAAATTTTGTGACCTCTTTCTCTCCCTCTCTAAATTTGTGGGTCTCCCCACCTTATCTCCATCCTAACCGTACACCCTAAACGGGAACTCGATTAGCATAGTAGATTGTCACACCCCAACCGACGGCGGAATATGTCGGGGCGCGAGGATTGTCCAGATGCTCATAACACTAAATTTAAAGTTGCAATATATCTTAATCAAGCTCATTTCATTAATAAAGAAAATATAAGTACAACATATAATCCCAACAGAACATTACAACAAATATGACAACTGTTTATTAAGGTTGCCACTAAGTCCACAAGGTTCCTAGATGTCCACATCAAGTTTTTCACATCAAATAATTCTTCCTTTAACATGTACAAAGTATAGAGTCAACTATAAAGTAGTTGGTGAGTAAACATAGATTTAGTATAGAATGTAAGTAAAACATGCGATCTAATGTTAAGTGGAAATGCATAAGTATGAAAGAACATGTAATGAAATAAAGCAAGTACAAGGATAATGCATAAACCAATCTTGACACTTAGGTTACCAATCACTTGACGCCAAAACCGATCAAGTCAAGTAGGACGTCACCCCAAATAGATTTATTAATGGAACCAACGCTTTTTACAGCTAATGTTATGCGAATCATCATGAAATATAATGAAAGAACAACATGCAATATGACATACAGTTCACATACAAGCAAAACACACCATAACGAACAAGAATCGCATTTAAGTTAGATGAAAAATATATAGTATGAAAGTTCAATAAGTGTACATGTTACACCCCAAAACATAAAACAAATATGAGGCTATGAATACTCACTTAATTAGAAGTGCGAGAATCGATAGAAAGCACCGAGAAGCAAGGAAATAGCAAACTCCGAGATAATCCTAAAGATGTGAAATGACTGAATGAAAACGAGGCACAAACGACTACGGATTACGTTCTTGAGGAACTTGGGGAATATATATATATATATATATATATATATATATATATATTGCTTAAAAATGTTTAATTTTATTGTATTGGCATTTTGGACGTTCTGAACATGTCTTGGCCTATAGGTTAGTACGCTCTCACCGAGTCGTCCCAGGTAAACGTCCAGTTCTGACTATGGGATTTATACGAACTCTTACCTAGACAGAGAACCCGACTACAGGTGCGTTAACCCTTCCTGTTAGTACACGCCCAATATGTTTCAAATACTAATACTAAAACTTTTTATCAAAATAAATTATTCTGGACTTTAATAATACTGTATAAAATATTCCAAAGCTTAGGGTCCTTTGAGTAAATACTAAAACTTAGATTTAAATATAGAAAATCCCAAACTACAGGGTGAAATATGTACTTTCTAAAACTATAGGGTTTAATATGTATTTTTTCAAAACTATAGGGTCCAATATGTGTAAATAACATATGTTTGCAAAAATTACGATAGAGATCATTCTCATACATGATTACGAAGAGTCCAGAAAATATTTACCACGTTTAAATCAATACGGAAACATTCGATTGATGGATTGTATAGAAAAAGTGTTAGTTTTTAGACCATTTAGGATGTTTAAAGATTAGTTGCATGGTGTTGGATTTGACTTATTGTGAAATCCCTAACTATGTTCAAGAACATTAATTAAAAGAATATAGATAAAAATTGGACAGGATGGTTTGGACTCGTTGGGCCTAACGAGCCTTCTACAAGGCTACATCAAGCCTAAAGGCGGCCTAAGCAAGGCTACCTAAACGAGCCTAATGCAACATAACTAAGAACCTAAACTAAGCTAACTAAACTAGGAAAGCGATAGATAAACGAATAATGAAAAGAAGAAAAAAAATAAAAGAACAGAAGAGACTTTACCTCCAAGAAGCTTTACAAACAAAACGAGTTTGAATGGCAACACCTCCTCACCGAGAGCATAAAAAAAGACTACGTACGACACCCAAAGGGATGTTGTACTTGTGGAACCACCAAAATTCGGCTATTCCACCCGTTTATACTCAAACTAGGAGTTGCAAGCTATTAGAGACCAAACAAGGGTATTTATAGATGTAGGAAGGATGGAAATTTCACTCCTTAGGCAATGCGGGACTAAATTTCGTAACTTGCAAATCAACAACAACAACATCATATTTGTTTTTGCAATTTCTGTTTCGTTATAACTCGGTTTAGCTCGCGGTTTTCACCTACGCTCTTCATTTTCAGAGTCCTATCTTATTGGGGATAGTAATCCAACATTACTGATGTTGAGGATTAACCCAAGAAATTGAAGAATGGGTCGGATTTCGAATATGGGAAGTAGACGGATGTTACAGTCTTCCCTACTTTAGGGAATTTCATCCCAAAATTAGTAGAGACTTTATGAGACCGTGCAAATGACCGAAACGTGTCAATGAGAAAAGGTAAATACATTTATGATTTTCGATCAAGAGGTAGCGATGATCTAGAGGATCTCACCGAAGTGAGAATACACCTTCGGTTACTGTCATTTACATTGATACCGATTTTTACCTATCCGCAAAGGCTAAGTTACTAACACTGATTAAGAGGTTGACATAGATTTTTGACACAACCATCAGCTAAGGTCAGTCCTTGGTTCAACTCCTAGTCCACCCTTAAAGCACCATCAATGTTTATATATGGGTTGTACCAGAGCTAACCCACCACATCTTTGATACATAAAAATGTACTAGTCACCTACGGAGAACCACCTACTCCACACAACAATAAGTGAGCTTAGAGATCACAATAGTGCAATATGAAATGAATCACACCAAATAGCTTGCCGTTGACTCATTATCAACACATGATAAGCGACAAGACCCGGGAAATAAAATCATAGTTTGGTCTGAAGATCGAGATTGTACGGGACCAACTAACCATAAATTGAAACCCCACAGTGTCCCCTACTTTAGGAGTGATACTGGAGGTATGGAATGCGATGGGTTGGTATAACATGTACACATTTGAAAATCGAAGAAGAGATCTTAACATAACATCAATGAAATTGTTCCATATGAAAAAAAAATTGTGATCACGAATTTTTCATCAAGACAACGCATCAAGTTCTGGTTATGCTAGATAGGCCGCGACCCACATCCGGCCCATCCACAAGACGCGAGGCCTAGATAAAATCCGTAACGATCTCTTGTCTAAACCTAAGACCTGGTGCCCATGATTGAAACCGATCGTATGCTGTAGCTAGCATCACACACAATCGTCGGTTATAGCACGTATGGGTCCCGGTTTAACAAGTGTAACAAAAAAAATGAGGTAGTGAAATCACAACTAAAACATGAGGTGGTGAGAAAAATCCAGTGACAAATGTGTATTCTATAATCGCAAAACAACTTTAAGTAAAAACAAATAGTGTGCGAGCAACTAGATCTAAGTTCCAGAAAAATCAGTCAACGCCAAAGAAGGATTGAGTATATGAGTTATGTCCTATGACATGCGTTAAGCAGCATATGTCGAATACATGATTCGAATAACATGAACATCATGGATCGAATAGCATGATTCAGACAACGCGAATCCCAATACATGCATGGAGAAATTATAAATCAAACATAAATTGAGTATTGAGTATCACAAATCAAGACTACAAAGTTATCAATACCAAATGAACTCATAAATCCCAGATAGAATGGTACATATTAGATCCATATATTGAACAAATCGGTCATTGGTTGACCTGTGGCAAAACATAAATAGAGTATTAAATGTCGAAGCCGTTAATCGAACAGAAGTCGCAATCACGTGTTGAACAAAAGTTATATTCGTGAAACGATCATTGATTTAACAAGAATCAATCCATGAAGAAGAAATCGAGTACCTGAATTTAGCAACAAAATATGGATTCGTGAATCGACTATTGAGTCAACAAAAGTCGAGTTCACAAATTAAATAATCATATGAGTTAACAACAACCGAGTCCATGAGTTTAAATATCACACGCTGAATTCATGAATTGATTATTGAATCACCAGAATCGAGTTCATGAATTTTAATAACAAGAATGAGTTTCATGTATCGACTATTGAATCATCAAAAGTCGAGTCATGAATTTAAATAACAAGACTGGGATTCATGGATCGACAATTGAATCACCTACAATCAAGTCCATAAATTTAAATAACAAAAGTGGAATTCGTGGATCGAGTATTGAATCACCAACAATCGCATCCATGAATTTTGATAGTAAAAGTGGGATTCATGGATCGTCTATTGAATCACCAACGATCGAAGTCCATAAATTTAAATGACCAACAATCTAAATTCACGGATCGACCATAATAGTCGAGTCTATGAATTTAAATAAACAAATATCGAATTCAAGAAATGACTGTTGAGTTGAATCCATGAATTAAACAATAACAAAATTCCCTCTGAGTTTATGTTTAAGTAATACAAGTTCCATGATTTAAAGTCGAGAGTGAGTTTATAGAAAATTCGAATATCGCTAAGGAAGGCGATCACGGATTATTGATTCAGGAGAAAATCGTGTCCAAATCATAAACTTGAATCGGATCTTGTCGTAACCGTAAATTCAAATCATCCGTGCCACATATGAAGAAACAAATTTAAGAACATCTTCGTCATGGATGAGATGAAAACCAGGGCGAAGGTCGATCTCGCAGGAGCGAGAGGTTTTTGAGGACCAAAGTATGAAATTAAATGGCTCATAACAGGGGTTAATAGTTCATGGGTTTCTGAGATAAGGTGACTTGAAATGAAAGCACACCCAGATATAAATTTGAGATGGAAATTGATTTGGTGAATGGGAGGAAGACTCGATACGTCAATGGGAAAGCTCACGAACTTCCACGATAAGGGCTATGAATGCCACGTACTCCCTGTGCGAGTATTTGTGGGCTTGGGTGCCAGACTTAGACTTGGGTCCACCAACTGGTTTATCGCCATGGATCACTAGGACTTGAATGTCCGGGCAAGGTCACAAAGGATCTTCTAGAAACATACAAGTTTAGCGTTGGTAAGGGTAAGGACCTTGAAACGAAAATATTTATGGGTACCAGCATGGAATATCACCGGGTCATAGATGCTAACAATGTTAGGCGTAGTATGAAAAATGACTCAGGGACCACGTAAGAATTTAAACTTGAGCAAAAACTTTTGAGTTTGTGCAAATATAGAGTTGTCTATTTGCGAGGTCATAAAGTTATAAACTTGTACACATGCAATCCCGTAATCACGTGGACTTGTAAACTCGTAAATCCCAAAACAAATAGACTCCCAGACATGCTTACATTGAAAACGAATACGTGGAGGTTCAAAATGGACAACTTGAAAATTTTGCTAAAACGGAGAATCATGTACATGTAGGCTTGTAGACTCATTAATGTGCAATTGGTACTCGTAAGCATGGAATCCCGTAACCACGCAAACTTATATACTCGTGAACCCATCAATGGGGACTCACCAACATGCAAATGACTCAAAATGATACGTGTAGGTTTTTTGGAAGGTTAAAAGTAAAACATTTTGGGCCTTCTATTTTGAAAATTGTTTGTTAAAATAAACATAATATGTCAAATGATGAAATTTCGAAAGAGACTAAAATGAAAGTTCGTGAATACATGAAAAAGGAAAGACTAGATTTATGAGCTAGGTTTAGACTTGAGGGAGTATTATGTTGTGGTAGGCTTGGGATAAAGAGTGATCATATTGATTGGTTTGACAGAATCGATGATTGTAAGGCCAACTTAGGACTATCATTGCGTGAATCACCACGCGGAGCATGTCCATTGTCATTTTTACAACCATTTGAGATATGATGTAGTGCAACGAGCTATTGAACTTGGGTTGAAAGCTTGTGTGTTGATTGCCGAATTAGAGAAAAGTTATTAACGTGTGAAACTAACAGTATGGGGGTTTTATGAAATTGCAAGGTGTTAGTTTAAAATGGGTAGTACAAAATAGGGTAGTACACTGACGGTACATTGTGGTGACAAAATGTGATAATCATTAGAAGGCATGGGGAGGTGTGAAAGCTGATGTAGCTTCGAATTGACTTCGTGAATATCATGAAATGCAAATCGGGGTCGAAATCAGAACGTCATGGAACTCTTATTACCAATAAAACACAAGGGGCACATATAGAGTTTTAATCTTTAATGAAAGTAGAGTTGTAAGTGAATAATATAAATCATAGTGTAACATGAGATGAGATACAACATAAGAGTGTCGTATGAACCCACAAAATATAAAACAAGAAACATAAGGAAAACGTTGAAGATGATAAAAACACCGGAGGTTACCTACGTGAATCTCGTAAAAACAAATGTGGTAATTCAATTGAGCAAAACATGCGGGAAAGAGTACGTAAAATCGTGAGGGTAATATTCCAACATCGAAAATCACAAGAATAACGTGTCATTGAATTCATAAAAATACCGAGTCAATTCAATACAGGAGATCATTATATAAAACAGGTGAAATTGAGAATTTGTGACAGCGTAGCATAATATATCAAGCATCTATGAAAACATAAAATTTGCAACTTCGCGTAAAACAAGAAATCATGATGGTTTGGGAAAACATAACGGAGTGGTCCTCATTTCCCGATTGAGAAGCTACGACCGTGACTAATCAGAGTTATTTCTGATTCCTAACGGTATTTATTGTGACATGCTTTGGCCTAATAGGTTCCGACACTCTCACCAAGGGTTCCCAGGCTGGCATCTAGGTCCCACGGTAGATTAGGATTTATACGCAATGCCAGACCTGGGCAGCCCCCCAGCTACCGGTATCTTTCCCCTTCCAGTTACTACATGTCAACTGCTAAAAACCTAACTCCGACGAGAGTTTAAAATCAAAAATCAATTATCCTAAAATGGTACGAAAGGCACCATTACTAAGAAAAGAGGCCATGAAGCCTCAACATATTAGTGTATGCGTGTGTGTTAAGTTAAATCGAGAGGGAAGCCGAAACAGGTAAGACTAAGAAGCACCTAAAGGACATAGCAAATAATAAAGCATACCAAGCATGAGGCACTCATGTAGGACGCCTAAGGCAATAGTCTAGGTGAAGCCATATCTAATAACCTAGATCCCTATAGCCGTGACTCTGATACCAATCTGTCACACCCCAACCGACGGACGGAATATGTCGGGGCGCGAGGATTGTCCAGATGCTCCCAACACTAAATTTAAAGTTGTGATATATCTTAATCAAACCCATTTCATTAATAAAGAAAATATAAGTACAACATATAATCCCAAAAGAACATTACAACAAATATGCCAACTATTTATTAAGGTCACCACTAAGTCCACTAGGTTCCTAGATGTCCACATCAAGTTCTTCACATCAAATAATTCTTCCTGCAATATGTACAAAGTATAGAGTCAACTAAAAAGTAATTGGTGAGTAAACATAGGTTTAGTATAGAATGTAAGTAAAACATGCAATCTAATGTTACGTGGAAATGCATAAGTATGAAAGAACATGTAATATGTAATGAAATAAAGCAAGTACAAAGATAATGCATAAACCCAATCCTGACACTTAGGTTACCAATCAATTAACGCCAAAACCGATCAAGTCAGTGGGACGTCACCCCAATAGATCTATTAATGGAACCCAGGCTTTTACAGTTGTTGTTACGCGAATCATCATGAAATATAATGAAAGAACAACATGCAATATGACATACAGTTTACATACAAGAAAAATACACCATAATGAACAAGAATCGCATTTAAGTTAGATGAAAAATACATAGTATGAAAGTTTAATAAGTGTACATGTTACACCCCAAAAGATAAAACAAAAATGAGGCTATGAATACTCACTTAATTAGAAGTGCGAGAACCGATAGAAAGCACCGAGAAGCAAGGAAATAGCAAACTCCGAGATAATCCTAAAGATGTGAAACAACTGAATGAAAGTGATGCACAAACGACTACGGATTACGTTCTTGAGGAACTTGGGGAAAGATATATATATATTGCTTAAAAATGTTTAATTTTATTGTATTGGTATTTTAGACGTTCTGAACATGTTTTGGCCTATAGGTTAGTACACTCTCACCGAGGCGTCCCAGGTAAGCGCCCAGGTACGACTATGGGGTTTATACGAACTCTTACCTAGACAGAGACCCCGACTACCGGTGCGTTCACCCTTCTAGTTAGTACATGCCCAATACGTTTCAAATACTAATACTAAAACTTTTCATCAAAATAAATTATTCTGGACTTTAATAATGCTGTATAAAATATTCCAAAGCTTAGGGTCCTTTGAAGTAAATACTAAAACTTGGGTTTAAATATAGAAAATCCCAAACTACAGGGTGAAATATGTACTTTCTAAAACTATAGGGTTTAATATGTATTTTTTCAAAACTATATGGTCCAACATGTGTAAATAACATAAGTTTGCAAAAATTACGATAGAGAACATTCTTATACATGATTACGAAGAGTTTAGAAAAGATTTCCCACGTTTAAATCATTACGGAAACATTCGATTGATGGATTGTATAGAAAAAGTGTTAGTTTTTAGACCATTTAGAATGTTTAGAGATTAGTTGCATAGTGTTGGATTTGACTTATTGTGAAATCCCCAATTATATACAAGAACATTAATTAAAAGAATATAGATAAAAATTGGACAGGATGGTTTGGACTCGTTGGGCCTAACGAGCCTCTACAAGGCTACATCAAGCCTAAAGGCGGCCTAAGCAAGGCTACCTAAACGAGCCTAATGCTCCATAACTAAGAACCTAAACTAAGCTAACTAAACGAGGAAAGCTATAGATAAACGAATAATAAAAAGAAGAAAAAAATAAAAGAAAAGAAGAGAATTTACCTCGAAGAAGCTTTACAAACGAGACGAGTTCGAAGGGCAGCACCTCCTCGCCGAAAGCAAAAAAAAAGACTACGTACGACACCCAAAGGGATATTGTATTTGTGGAACCACCAAAATTTGGTTATTCCACTCGTTTATACTTAAAATAGGAGTTGCACGCTATTAGAGACCAAACAAGGGTATTTATAGATGTAGGAAGGATGAAAATTTCACTCTTTAGGCAATATGTGGGACGAAATTTTGTAACTTGCAAATCAACAACAACATCATACTTGTTTTTGCAATTTTCGTTTCCTTAAAACTCGGTTTCAGCTCGCGGTTTTCGCCTACGCTCATCATTTTCAGAGTACTATCTTATGGGAGAGAGTAATCCAACATTAATGATGTTGAGGATTAGGCCAAAAATTAAAGAACGGGTCGGGTTTCAAAAATGAGAAGTAGACGGATGTTACACAGATGGATTCCTCAAGAAAAACTCTAATAAACTCTCCTACAAACAGGTAACCTTTATATTATTATTATCTGTTTATTCTTTTATAATTCAGGATTCGTTCAACATGTGGCATCGGAGCGTTGTGTTGTTCAAACGAATCATAAATCTGAAATCGTTTATATTGCTTCCTATGTTTATCGAAATCAGATTTCAAATCTGATCTAAAATCTGGAAACCCTAATATGTTTTGATCACATAATCTACAATAGGTTTCATAGTAATATGCGTTTTCCTTTTAAGATTAAAATCAGTTTTGGAACCCATCAAAACCTTAGTCAGAGTTCAATTTGATAACGTGATGAAACCCTAACAAAATTCATTTTTCCGTGATCAAAGACGGCTGACCAAAAACCTAATGACGGCTGACCGAAAACCTAATTTCGGATAAGAAAAAAATTGAGTTCTCGATCCGGACCGAATCGAGGACCCCGGCCGAACCAAAGACCTCCGGCCGAACTGAACCAAATACTCATTTTCGACTAGTCAACCCGTTTTCGTCCAGATAACCTGTTTTCGACCGAATACCCCTAAAAAATTTGGGGCTTAATATTAATGTGTGGCTTACTATTAAATTTGGAGCTTACTATTAATTGTGTTTTGTATAAACCTTATAAACTTATGTTTTACAAAACCTAACACCAATTAAAATCAGCTAACAAATTGACTTGTCTTATTTAAGTTAATAACGGACATCTAATCAGGTTTCAATTCCATCCAAAGCTGATTTGTTACCTATATAATGTCATCTTACAAGTCCACTTATTAATACTAATTTACAATCAAAATTAGATTAATTTATTAATTTGTCTTATTTAAGTTGATGACATCTTCAAAAGTGGTAATTCTGGCCAAAGCTGATTTACTACCTTAACCAATGTCATTTAATTTTACAATACAAGTTGACTTATTTAAATTAAACTAATTTATTTTCTTAACTTGATAACATATTTAAAACCCCGATTCTAGCCAAAGCTGATTCATCGTTTTTACAATGTTCATCAACTAAAATTAAGCATTCGCCTTATACATACATGTGTTTCCTTTCTGGCCAAAGCTGATGGGTCATACTTGTATTAAGCGAAACTAATCTGTGCATAAAACTTAAGTGTATCATTTCTGGCCAAAGCTGACATGTTACACTATTTCTACAAATACCTTTATCTTGTTCATAATGCTAAGGTGATAGGAAAGTAACTAAAGCGAAAGCCGATTCATTTAAGTAGAACCTAATTAGTCTGTTATTTTGGTGTTGTAACAGACTATATCACATCTTCTTTTGTTTCATAATTGTACATTATTATTAATTATCATAATGCAATATCACTATGCCTTAGTTTATGATAATACATTATTATTATGCCTTAGTTTATGATTATGCATTTTGTTTATGCCTTAGTTCATCAAAATGTTTTTATTACGGGTTAGTTTATGATAATGCTTTTCCATTATGCCTTAGTTTATCACTATCATTGTGCCTTAGTTTTAAGTACCCCATAAAATCACTCTTAGATCTTCTTTTCAAACTAATTTAACCTTTAATCTCCATAACTAATCCACTCTAAATTTATACTCACTAAACGTTATTATAATCATTTTCCTCTCATCATAATGATCTTGATTATCTCTTAAGATAAAAGACTCTTATTACTCTCTTTGACAAAACGTTTTATAACCAGAACATTAAAAGTGAGTAAAGTCTATTTAAATTGTCTATCATGATAATCAAAATCTAAAAAACCGAGGTGGTGGGCAAATACCTTGGTTGCAGAAGTGGATCGAGTCTTTGTGTAACTCGTTTTTGTAGAAACAAATGAACACCCGGATATGAACACGATGGTGTTTGAGATGTGATGATGATGATGAGCAAAGCTAGTGTACACATGGATATACGAAGAACAAGATAGATAGATAAACAAGGTGGAATGATAGATAAATAAAGATAACCGAAAGATTAGATTTTACCTACCCCACGCATTCCCGGGTATCATGAACTTACTAGGTGAGTTCATGAACCCTCGACAAGCTTCAAAGAACCATGACTAACTCTCTCTCACTAGACATGCATCATCAAGTCTTTCACATGAGAAAGACTTACTATATATAATACAAACTCACTAAGGGCATAATAGTAAACTACCAACTAGTGACAATATTTAAACAATAAATAATATTCACTAGAGCCTTCTTCTTTAGTTGAGTCTTGTACCTTGAGTTGTCATGTTCTTCACCGTGTTGTCGGGACGGTAAATGTTAAGTGGCCGTTGAGTATTAATCACATCTATCCAAATCTTGTTGGCTCGGTATCTCGATTCCCAACAAAATCCTTTTAAACAGTGCTATTAGGGGAGATGTTTCAGATTTACTAATCTAAACCTATGTATGAACTTCTTAAATGCATGCAAACACTTTACATCTAATGATGTTTAACACAAAGTGTAAATTAGGTTAAGGATTTTGTGAACATATCGTAATAATGAAACCCTTATCTTAAAGGGCTCAAACATGTCTCAAATTGAAGCTATTCTAGTGCATTTAATAATGAATCATTTCTTAGCACACTTAAACAATTTTTTAATCATTCATCACTCACAAGTACCAAAGGAAAGGGAATATATGACAACATTGTGCATAAAGGATAAACAATGCCTTAAACTAGAAAACCAGATTCGTTTCACCTCACTATCATAACCCTTATACAATGAAAATAACTTAAAAAAGGAGGATAGTTCTAATTTCTAAAACAAGATACAAGCAAACTTCCAGTTCGAAGTTCCTAATGGAACAACTGGCTAATAAAGAATAATCAATAATGATAATTGTGCCTATTAGTTTTCAAACTAACACAATGAATTAAAACTAGTCTTATAGAGATCTCTTACAATCCATACACTATGAATAAACCAAACAACTATAATGAGAGTAAGTGACAAAATCAATGTCACCGTTATACAAGCCATGAAAAATCTATCATTGTACTATACTGTGTGATACCTTATTATGATCCAACATCACTTGGAACTTAGTATCATTACTAAAGTAAGACATTGAAAGTTATAAGGTTTCACATGACTATGATAATGCCACTATTACCTTAAACTCTCAAAGTTGTTGGTTATACTTATCTAGTTGTCTTTACGTGGATTGAAATCTTTATAAATTGTAACTCGATGATTTACGTTCACAATCTTTGTTGTCACATAAAGTGAGAACTTAACAAAGAGAATACATGTGTTAAAGGAATATATATGGTTCCTCTAAGAGTTCTAACTTACAAAAACTCAAACATATTAGTGGATCTTATCCCAAAATGGAATATCTGGGCTTGAGTCACTTATCACTCACATAACTGATTATTTATTCTTGTATTTAATTAAGGACAAACATCTTTCTCACCTAAAACTTTTGAGGATAAAGTTGAAAATCAACTTAACCATAAAATAAAAGTCGTGAGATTAGATCAAATAGATTAAATACTAAGATTGACATACAAATAATAGTAAGACTCTCAATCCATTAAGGTCATAGTGGTGTGAACCAGTAGATCATGTATGATACTTCTAAAGACGCATCATTAAGTTATGCATCTAAGTATCCTTGTAAACATGATAATAAATATGTCATCTAAGTTATACATCTATTCCTATAGACCAAGGCTCTAAATACAACAACTCATATGCTAAACAAGGTTACCTAATATGTCCCTAAAGTTCATTATGATATCCGGACATGTAGACATGTATAAACCATATGATTAGTTATTAGCCACAATTAAACCTTAAAAATCCTCAACACTAAGCATTTTGCATGCCAAGTTCCTCAGGAATTCTAATATTAGTGGGACAATCCAAGTCCTTATCCATGACTCGCCCAGAAGTACAAGAGGCGGGGGAAGAGACAAAGTTGAATTTTAACTCTGAATTTAACTCCGATTACACCTCTTGTACCACTACATCAAAAAGTGGCTTTGGCCACAGTTTTTTTTAACGCATAGCCACTATTTTGCAAAAAACGTGACCAAAGGTAAGAAACACTAGTTTTAGCCACACATATTTTGTACCCGTGGCCAAATATATAGCCTTTGGAGCCTTTTAGTCACGTATTTTTTTTGTTTATGTGACAACAACAATCAGGTGCAGTGGCTTTAGCCACTATTTTACAAAAACATGTTGCACTTATTTGTCACACTAAAAAACGAGTGGCGAAATGCACCAAACGGCCACGGAGTTTTTATGATTTTTTATTCGTGTGACCAAAAAGGAATGTATGACCACGCTTAAATAATGTTGTGTGACAAAAGAGTAGATTTTATTACTTAGTAAATTGAAAAAAATAAAAATATTAAGTATATATTATGCGTGGCTAAATGTGAGCAATGGCCACTAACTTACTTAGTTATGTGGCTAAAAGCTAGTACATATGGCCACTGTTATTAGGTTGTGTGACTAAATATTAGGTTGTGAGTGACAAAAATCTATTATCTATGGCCACATATATTAACCGTGACTAAATGGTAGGTTGTGAGTGACAAAAATCTATTTTATGGTCACGGTAAAATATTAAATGCGTGGCGAAAGTAGACAAAAATCTATTACCTATGGCCACATATAATAACCGTGACTAAATAGTAGCCAATTTTAATTAGTTATCTGTGGCGACGGCGAATATATATCATTACTAGAGGTCAAATATTTATCTACCACCTCGAGTTTCGGATATAAATCATATAATTAATTAATTTTCGATCATCACCATATACGCCGTTATCTCTCTCAGCTCTCTGTTTTTTGGTTTATCACCACTCTCTGAAAATGTGGCATTTGCGTCCTCTGAATGTGGAAGATAGCCCCGAATATGGTAAGTAATCATTTAAATGACTGAAATTCAAATGCTTTAATGTGGAATTCGAGTCTCTGATTTGGTTATTTTTCTTGAACAGGGGAAGAAGATTTTTGTCTGTTTACTTTGATGATCTATCACCTAGGGTATTTTGCGAGCCTTAATGGTCGGATACAATACATCGATGGGAGGGTTCGCTACTTCGGCGAGGTGGACATTACCTCCTTCTCGTTTGATGACCTAGGTCAAATGGTGTCTGACCTAGGTTATGACTTGAACGATTTCGACCCCTACCTGAGGATCCCAGGGTTTTCTCTAGATTATGGACTGGTTCATTTCACTGATGATTCGAGGGATGTTAGGGCCTTGGCCCTACACGTCAAGGACGAGGAGGTCTTATCCATCTACCTCGATAGAGATGTGGAGGTGTCTTCCTCCTCCTCCTCCTCCCCTCTGAAGGTAGCTACCCATGGAGAACAGGCCGCTATGACTATTCAGACAATTTCTCTAGTGGGAGCATGTTTTAAGTTTATGTTGTTTTTTTATTATATATATTTGTAATTAATTAAGGGATATCACATCTTTTGGATTATATATGTAATTAATTGTTTATGTGTATGCATCAGATGTGTGTTTTGACTCTTCTTCCTGAAAAATTCTAGTTCATCTGGTTGTCTTCTACATATATTAGTTTGTGTGACTAAATATTAGTGTATAAAGAATTGTATTCAACCATACTGATTTAATTCACTAGATAATGGGTTTAAATACATGGGAATATCCTATAGACTACAAACAGAAATAACAACTTTGGTTATTTATAGTATATATAGTTCATCCTGAAGAACTCTAGTTTATCCGGTTCATCCTGAAGAACTCTAGTTCATCCTGTTCTATTACTGAATAAATCCTGATCCTGAAGAACTCTAGTTCATCCGGTTTTATTACCGAATAACTCTTTATAATCCTGAAGAACTCTAGTTCATCTTCTCTAAATCCTCGTGAAATCAGTGGGTAATTTTGACTTTCTTCATTTAATTTTGACTTTTTAATTTGATTACCAGAAAATCAAAACATTCAACAGGATATGCAAAGAGAATGAAGAGGAGGACCAAACCAAGGAAGACCTGTTGTTCGTTACGTTCGAACTCTACTTACATGAACCGGAGAAGATTTCAACCTTCTACTGGTGTGGGAAATGATTAACCTCTTTAGGGTTCCGGATTAAAGAGTAATTGTAATGAATTGATTTTTAATTTACAAGCTTATGGCTGATGTTCTGAAAGAGGCGGTTATTATCGCCCGTGGGGCCGCTGAATACAACGGAACTCCTTGAAGAGGGGGCTATGACTTGTGAGGGTCAAGTGTTTAAAACAAATATTTGGTTTATTTTGTTTCTGTAATATGTTTAACCTTTATATTAATTTCACTTAATTGTCTGTTAATTCCAGTCAATTCATCTGTTTCCGTTCATCTTCTCTCAATCCGGATGAACTCTTCTTTCTGAGGAATTCTAGTTCTTCGGGTTTTGTTCTTCTTCTCCAGAAAATTAATATTTTAAGAACGTATGAAAGTAATTTCGGATAATTTCGAATCTTGTGATTAAAATTTTAGTGGTTTTGTTATAACGTGTAGAAGTTTCAGTTTAACTTGGAGAACATGTGAAAGTAATTATAATGTGCAGTGTTTAATAGAATCAGACCTTTGGTATACTCTAGTGATTAGACATCTGAGCTTAGGCATACTCAAGTGATTTGCACGTATAACCATACCACCTGATCAGTTATCAGAAACTTCTCACCGTCATTATCAAGCCCTTCTCAAAATCCTTATCAAACCTTTTCTCAAAATCCTTATCAAACCTTTTCTCAAAATCCTTATCAAACCCTTTCTCAAAACCAATGTTTTAAAAACCGGTTCGAACCGGCCGGTTCAATCGGTTCAACCGCGAACCGCCCTTCTCACCGGTTTTTTATATCCCGGTTTTTTGGCAATAACCGGACCGGGTTAGACCGGCCGGTTTTACGGGTTTTTTCCGGTTCAACCGGTGTTTATTTTTTTTAATTTTTTTAAACTTTTTTTTATTTTTTATTATTTTTTAAAGTTTAAAACTTATATTTTCTTATGAAATACATATTTGATATTATTTTTGAGTGGATTATAATTGTATTTTAACTACTTTTGTTGGGGTGTACAAGTTTATTAGCATTTTTATAAAAAAATATATATAAATCCCCTAACCGGTTCAACCAGCCGGTCTAACCGGTCCGACCGGTCGAACCGTTCCCGGAAGGTTTTCCGGTTCAACTAAAAAAACGGTTTTTAAAACATTGCTCAAAACCCTCAAATCCTTCTCAAAATGGCAAACTTGAAAGAAATAGTTCAGAATTATTTGCAGATAAAGATTATTGCTACCCTGGACTGGTATGGGGTGATTATCACGGCAGAGAGACAGAGTATCTTAGACGGGTTGGCCCTGCTCAACCAAGTACTTACAGAGCCACCAAGTCCATCAAGATACCAGATGGCAACTAGTCTGGTAGAACAGATACATGTCTCCAATGCCAGGCTTCAAATGTTGGTTCAACAGAGGCAAGAAGCTATGAGTAGGCATTTGGAGTTGATGGAGGAGATGGAATCTAGGTTCCCGTGAACCTCAACCTGCAACTGCTCTGTCTTTTGTTTTTTTAAGGAATGAACATGTAAATTAGGAAACAATTTTGTGTATGGAATTGGAATCAGTAGTATGAAATCCACTTTTGGTTATACACTTGTTTGTCTATTTTTGTTTATGAAATCAATCTGTTAAACAAAAACCCTAATCCTCGAAAACAAAGATGATCAACAGTTGCAATCTGATCAACAATTGATGCATAATTTTAGGTAAAAATGTAATCTGTTCGCACAATCTCCATTTCGTTAAACAAAAACCCTAGTTCTCGAAAACAGAGACGATCAACAATTGCAATCCGATCAACAACTGATGCATAATGTTAGGTAAATATGTAATCTGTTCGCACAATCTCCATTCCGTTAAACAAAAACCCTAAACATAAAAAACAGAACGGATCTACAAAAACCTTAAATTTTGGGGAATTATAATTCTAAATAAATTATATCTTAAATAATTAAGATAAAAATTAAATAATGGGTCAATTTGGGGTCAAATGGGTCAATTAGATGTGTTTAGGACCAATGATGGCCCAATAAGGTGTGTATATAACCAATAAGCATGTATATGACCAATGATGGCCCAATAAGGTGTATTTAGGAGCAATGAGGGCCAGTTGGGACCAATGAGTCCTAATAAGGTGTGTATGTAACCAATAAGTTGTGTTTAGGACCAATGATGGCCCAATAAGGTGTGTTTAGGGGCAATGAGGGTCAGTTGGGACCAATGAGTCCCAATAAGGTGTGTATATAACCAATAAGCATGTTTAGGACCAATGATGGCCCAATAAGGTGTGTTTCGGGGAAATGAGGGTCAGTTGGGACCAATGAGTCCCAATAAGGTGTGTATGTAACCAATAAGTTGTGTTTAGGACCAATGATGACGCAATAAGGTGTGTTTAGGGGCAATAAGGGCCAATTGGGACCAATGATGACCCAATAAGGTGTGTATGTAACTAATAAGTTGTGTTTAGGACCAATGATGACCCAATAAGGTGTGTTTAGGGGCAATGAGGGCTAGTTGGGACCAATGAGTCCCAATAAGTTGTGTTTAGGACCAATGATGGCCCAATAAGGTGTGTTTAAGGGAAATTAGGGTCAGTTGGGACCAATGAGTCCCAATAAGATGTGTATATAACCAATAAGTTGTGTTTAGCACTAATGATGGCCCAGTAAGGTGTGTTTAGGGGCGATGAGGGTAAGTTGGGACCAATGAGTCCCAATAAGGTGTGATTAATTAATTTTCTTTTTTCTCATTATTCAGAAAATTTCACATATGAACACATATGAAAAATAGCTATTTCACATGCGAAAGTGTCTAGAATGAACCTCACCCTATATATATATATATATATATATATATATATATATATATATATATATATATATATAGGGTAAGGATCATGTGAAAACAACTTTTATTGCGAAAACACGAAAACAAATATTAAAACCTTTATAACTTTTTCATACGTTAATATTTTTTAAAAAAATTTGCACCAAAATCCTTAAAATTATGTTAACTTTATTTCTGGAAAAAAATTTAAAAAAAAATCAAAATTCTTTAAAAATTTATTATTGCACAGGTGCAATAATTTTTTTATTATTATTATTGCACATATGCAATAATATTAAAACCTTTATAACTTTTTCATATGTTAAAATTTTTTATAAAAAATTGCACCATAAATCTTATAATTCTTTTATCTTTAATTCTGGAGAAAATTAAAAAAAATTCTACGTTTTTAATTTTTTTTTATTATTGCACATGTGCAATAATATTAAAACCTCTATAATTTTTTCATACGTTAATATTTTTGATAAAAAATTATACCATAGATCTTATAATTCTGTTATCTTTAATTGTTGAAAAAATTTAAAAAAAATTAATGTTTTTTGTTAATATTGCACATGTGTAATATAATTCATACGTATTATTGCACATGTGCAATAATAAAAAAAAATCACAAAATTTTATATGTTTAATTTTTTTCCCAGAATTAAAGGTGACATAATTTTAAGACTTTTGGTGCAAATTTTTTAAAAAATTATTAACGTATGAGGAAGTTATAGAGGTTTTAATATTTGTTTTCGTGTTTTCGCAATAACATCTTGTTTTTATTTGATCCTTCCCCTATATATATATATATATAACCGATAATGTATATATTACAACACATTGAAAGATATATATATGTGTGTGTGTGTGTGTGTGGTGTGTGTCTGTAGTACTTGACATATTTTTTTCACTTTAGGTATACAAATTCATTAAGATACAATTATCATTAAATTTATTGCTTAATATTCATTTTACATTTAAAGATCATTTTAAGTTATGTTTAAAATACCATTATATCTATGTCTAGAATTAATTGAGTTTATATTAAATCCGATAATGAAATGCTGTCACGTCCTTATTTGGTGAGATGCTTTCACCTGGATCGATCATATTAATCCCCAAATTACTTCCCACCATTTTTCAAATTTCCCCAAAATTCATTGATCAGTTCCTATTCCCTCTCACCAAAATTTTATCACCAAAACGATTCATCACTCTCTTCTTCCCTATCACTAAAAATTCCTCTACAAGATTCATCACACTATCACCTTCAGGAGATCACTACCTAATTCCCGTCAGTATTAATTTCACTGTCATATTCAGGAGATCATTTGTTTCATCTCAATTATTTCATCTAACTAATTATTCCATCGCATTTATTGCATTCTCTATTTATTTCATTTCAAGATTCATCTAGGTCATTTAACAATGGATCATGAAGGTGAAGCATTGAAGGATCTTAATGATCATACATATAATAGTGAAGGCGAATGCAATGATGATTATTCTTCACAAGAGAGTGAAGAAGATGAAAAGGATAACAATGATGCCGAAGTCGACAATGATGCCCAAGTTCACAATGAGGAAGCCACAACCTCTGCTACCCAAACAAACAAGAAGGGGTTGACACGGTTGGCAAAGTGGTGTACCAAATTTGAGAAAAATGGTGGGGAAAAATGGCCCCTAACATTTGATACGCTGGGACGGATTGGCGGGGAGCATAGACCTAAATTTTTATGTTTTATGGGAGACATTGCAAGGTCAGAGGTTGGATTAAGGTATCTACAATGGAGGAAAGTGCCAAAAGAGGACAAGAACAAGATGTAGGCAGGGATTCAGGTTATGAAACACATTAAACATTTTCTCATATTAAGTTTGTTAAGTTATTGAATTCCATATATGTGACTAAAAAATCATGTCATATGTTATTTTTCAACAATTATTTAAAATTGATGACTGTCGAAGGGGTCCTATAATGGTACGGCTTGGTGGGTTGCTAAGGAGTTTTAGAAGAAAGATGTTCGAGAAACACATTCGTCCCAACCTAGCAAAACCCACCGTGCTTGAGAAAGTTCCAAAGATGTATCGCGCTATTGTGAAAAAAGAAGACTGGGACAGATTTGTAGCATATACAAAATCTGAAGAATTCAAGGTTTTTATTCAATTCAAACTGCAGATTTCATTAGTTAAGTTAAGTGTTAATTAATAAGATTATAATTATATATCCTACTGTTCTGTTGGAAAGGCTGCGTCAAAGAGTGCAAAAGAGGTTCGAGCACAATATGTTTATGATCATACAATGGGACGGGGAGGATACATCTATCTGAGAGAAAAACTGGTAATACGCTAAGTGTGTTACACCCAGTCATGGTTAAGAACGTGCAATGTATGTTTCAAGTTTGATATATATTATTATTATTATCATTATTATAATACAAGGTACAAAACAAAGAAATTGTAGCTGATGATTCCCATCTCTCGAGCGTTTATGTGGAGGAAAGGAAGGGTAAATAAAGAGGAGGAATACAAAACGCATGTGGTGAAGGGTGTAGTAGATGATATAGTAAGTTTAATTGCTACATATATACCTAATTATTTACATGTTAAAAATTAAGAGCACCTCACTACATTAACTAAATTAATTACTGCAGGCCAAGAATGAAACAAAAATAAATGTGGGATCCATGACCGTAGATCCGGAAATGGATGACCTGACATTGGTCATTGGCAAGGAAAGGGGTGGATACCTAAAAGGTATTGGGTATGGAGTGACTTCCCGTGGATATTGGCAGGGTGCTCCAAAAGGGCGATCAAAATAACGGATCGAAAAACTTGAGGCAGAACTCAAAAATGAAAAACAGTTGCGTGAGAAAAAGGATCAAGAGATTGAGCACCTCACTGATATGGTTAAATCAAAACATGAAAAAATTGATAAGCTTGCGGCGTTTATGAACTGCGAGATTCAAGATAAACAAGTTGATAAATCGGTAAATTCTGTAAGGGACAAATTATATATATATATATATATATATATATATATATATATATATGTACACCTATAATTAATTATCTTATATACTTTACTTTTTATCAATTAATTATTATAAATCATTAAATCATTTTGTAGGTAAAGTCCACGGAGGCGCCTCTAACTACAACTGTAAGATCTAAAAACAGTTGTAATCAGCATTCCAATGTAAATACAACGGTAATTAAGTATTTTTGCTGATATGATTGATCTCCCTTAAGCGCATATTTATTAATTAATGAACTAATTGAATTGTACGTAGGACATGATCAGTTCCGCTCATAATACAACGCGGAAATAATCTACTCTATCAAACTCATCTCAAAGGACGACCGATAAGGTACGAGTAACACCCGTTTACAATTTGATGCCAAAACACGATGGTTATCAACACTAACGTTGGTCCCAGAAAATTTTTGGTTGTTTTACATAATTGCAACCTACAACCCAACACTTGGGTCTAAATGATTACAAAATATACCATTTGGAAAGTAATTGACATTCATAAGTAGTTAAATGACATTTACATGTTTTATAAACAAAAGTACGGATCAGGTCTTTTGCCTTCACATGATCGGTCCTTCTTAGCATTGATGAGCATCCGTCAAGATTTCGCCTTACCCGCAATTCACTCACTTTCAATAGTGAGTTTACATTGCTTAAACACACATAAAACTGCAGTTACAAGGAAAACAATAATCAAATTCGGGGAATGGGTTCTAGGCGTATCGCCTAGAACTTACCCATTTCCAGGCGATACGCCTAGAAGTGTAGGCATGTCGCCTGCCACTCTGGAAGTTCCAGGCGATACGCCTGGAACCACATTTCCATGGATTTGGCCAATTTTCGGCCAAATCTATACTTAGTCAAAATTTTGAGCATTTCCCCTGTTTTTACCAGTTTTGCTCCAACTCATTTTTAGACTTAGTAACTACCTTTGTAGTGTCACAAAACACATTTTTAAGCATTCAAACTCACACTTTGACATACCCTAGTCATGGTTTCGATATAACAGCCAACCCCGGGGTTCTCCCGACCCGTTTGACCCGCTAGAGGTTCCTTGTGACAACCATCAAAGGTTATCATCCAGAATTTTTGCCCAATACATATAATTTACATCTAAGATCATAATGCAAGAAATATGGTCATGTAATATAGAGTGCAACTAAAATTAGTTCTACACATCCGTAATGAATCTAGCATTGCGCATCACCGATACACTAAGTTTTGACATAGTTCATAAAACCTCACTCTTCTTAACATTGATTTAACTACTCATATTTATTGATGACCAGGTTACCCTTGTTTCTTATTTGACCCGTTAGGACGGGTCCTTGCCCTTGGTTTACTCCAATGCCCAATTTGACCACATATTAGCCCTGGAATCTATGGTTCAATAACCATTTACGATTCCTTTTTCTCCTGTTACTTGGCATGGACTCTATAAGCCCATTTTCGCCTCCGCGACTTTTGTTCACTACATGATTCAACCAAATCTTCCCTATAGTTAAATTTGTCATTGGAGAACCCTTGGCATTGGGCTTCACGGTTCCTAGAACCATTCGTCACCCATACTCATAATTCATAGTTTATTCCATTAAATTGTAAATACGCATTTATTTAACTACTTCATGTAACAAAAATAATGTTACCTTTAGAGCTTGATCCACCGCAACCACCAATTCCGGAGTTATTCCCTTGATCTCCTTGATTGCCTAATGGGTCACTAACAATGTTAGGACCTTAGTCATAATAGCATTTTTATCACATTCCAATAACATGATTTCTACGCTACACATTCATAATACCACTCCATAAGGATGGACATATCAAGCATGATCACTAAATTTACATCTAGCCACATGGGTTCATTAACATCAACATGACCACTAAAGCCATACTATATCCATGCTAGCTAGTACACTTAATATTATCAAGTTGGTTTAATATTTGTGAAATTATTGCTCCCTATGGTCATCCAACATCAATACAAGCAAATTTTTGCATTTACCATATTTTAATTCTCTTAGGCATTTTATCAAACACCTTGTGTGCATATGTTGATGCACACATGAACACCCAACCCTTGAGCCTCCAATTAACCATTTTACATGTTGTTGGTGAAATCCATCACCAACCCATCATCAATATACCATTTAACACTAAATTCATACATGCAATCAAGCAATGAAAGCAATTTCACAAGCATCATAAGTGGTTACTTAACATGAAGGTTCAAGAATGAGTAATTGGTGACTACACCACAAATTGCTAACCCAACTAGGAATCTAGACCCAATATATGGTTATTAACACCATAGAATTCTCATAACAACAATCAATTTGCAGATTTTGAGGTCTAATTTTTGTGACCTAGCATGCAAGGAGTTGGGGGTTTTGCTTACTTGCTTCAAGGATGAGTTTGGGGCTTGAAAACACTTCGAATTTCAGTTTGGATGCACCAAAGATCACATCTTAAGCTCTAATTTGCAGGATTGAGATTTTTAGGAGTGGAGAGGGTTGAGGTCGAGATGTAGATCGTGATCTACGATCTCCCCTCCCCCTCCTCTATTTTATTTATGTTTTAATTTCATATTTTCAAATCTGGCCCCTAGAATTTCACCCTTGTTTTAATTTTTAACCAAAATATAGTTTCACCCATTTAACCCCCCTTTTACACATGAATATAAACTTCCACTAACTTAGGAGTTATTTTAGCCACATTAAATAGGCAATTACCTTACCCCGTTGCATTAAAACGCAACCAAGGCCCAATTTTGACGCATCAGAGTAAACTACCATATCTTCCGTTCCCTCCGGGAGGGTTAGAACCGGTGCTTGCATCAACTTTTATTTAAGGCTTTGAAAAGCCTTCTCTTGATCATCACCCCACACAAACTTGGTGTCATTTCGGGTTAGTTTTGTCATAGGCAGGGCTATCTTCGAGAAGTCTTGAATAAATCTCCGATAGTAGCCCGCCAACCCTAGGAAACTCCGCACCTCCGTCGGATTCTTTGGGGGTTTCCATTTGGTGACGGCTTCAATCTTTGCCGGATCCACCATAACCCCATCGGCACCAATGACATGGCCTAGGAATTGCACCTCCTTTAACCAGAAGGCACACTTGGAGAATTTTGCATATAGCTTTTCCTCCCTTAACCTTTCTAGTGCCTCCCGTAAATGTCTAGCGTGCTCCGCTTCGTCTCGGGAGTATACCAGGATGTCGTCAATGAACACAATCACCGACTTGTCAAGCATCGGCTTACACAACCGATTCATGAGATCCATGAAGGCCGCGGGTGCATTAGTGAGTCCAAAGGAAATCACTAAAAATTCATAATGGCCGTATCTTGTTCTGAAGGCCGTTTTGGGAACATCTTCCTCTTTCACCTTCAGTTGATGGTACCCTGAACGTAGGTCTATCTTCGAGAACCATTTTGCCCCTTGAAGTTGATCAAATAAGTCATCAATTCTGGGCAATGGGTACTTATTCTTCACCGTGAGTTTGTTTAACTCCCGGTAGTCTATGCACATCCGCATGCTACCGTCCTTCTTTTTCACAAACAACACCGGTGCTCCCCACGGAGAGACACTCGGACGTATGAACCCTTTATCCAACAACTCCTGGATTTGGGTCTTCAACTCTTGTAGTTCCGCCGGTGCCAACCTATACGGAGCTTTAGCCACTGGCTTAGCATTTGGCACTAAGTCAATTTTAAACTCCACCTCTCGATCAGGCGGTAACCTCGGTAAATCATCCGGAAATACATCATTGAATTCTTGCACCACGGGTAAGTCATCTATTGCGGGACTTTGAATTCTAGTATCCGCCACCATAGTCAAATAGGCTTGGCACCCGTGCATCATGAGCTTCCTAGCTTCAATCATTGAGCATATAATTGGAACATTTTGTTTCTCACCATGAATGGTGACTTTGCTCCCCTTTGGCGAAGATATCTCTATCGCCTTCCGGTCACAAATGACCTTTGTGTGGTTGCGGGATAGCCAATCCATCCCCACCACCACCTTGAATTCTCTCATCGCCATTGGTATGAGATCTATCAAGTACTCTTCGTTATTGATGGAGATTTTGCATCCCCAACATACATCAAAAACAATAATACTTTTGTCATTAGCTATATCTACCTCTAAGGGTACATGTAATTTTTCAATTATAAACGAAGGATGCTTAATAAAATCATATGAGACAAATGATCTATTAGCTCCCGTATCAAATAATACGTGAGCAGGTATCGAATTGACAAGAAATGTACCTGCCACCACGTTGGGGTCTGATTTGGCTTCTTCGGCCGTTAGTTGGAATGCTAGGCCCGTAACTTTCGGCACTTCCACTTTCGCCCCACTTCTTGCCCCCTCCTTCTTGAGTTTTGGGCACTCAGCTTTCCTATGCCCCGTCTGATAGCAGTTGAAACATCGTGGTTCATCAGACGGGCAATTGGAGATAACGTGGCCTTTCCTTCCACACATTAAACATGGGCGGTCTTTGAATATGCACTCTCCCGGATGCCCTTTTCCACAAACTTTACATTTTGAACCGCCCCCTCTAGTGTCCTTTTTCTTGGACGAGTCGCCCACTTTTTGCTTCTTGGGAGGATTTGGATTCCCCCTAGTGGGCTTTCTTGCTTCTTGGGCCTCTTCCCAGTTCACATCCATTTCTCGCGCCCAAGCGGCGTTAATCATTTGTTCCACCTTGGTGAAACGGTCTAAAGGCAAGAAATTCTTTATTTTCGCCTTCAACATGTTCCGGTAAAAGAACATTCGTGCCCCTTCAGTGGGTAGCACATCTGAGCAGAATTTTACCCTATCAAGGTAAATACCGGTGATCTCATCAATCGTTTGAGTATCCCCTTGCTCCAGCTTGAGGAACTCTTGTTTCAACTCGTTGACCGCAGATGGTGGGCAATGGTGCTCGAGGAATAGTTCTTTAAATTCTGCCCAAGTTAGAGCATTTGTCTCCGCCTCCCCCTTTTCTAGGACTTTTGCGTCCCACCAATCTTTTGCCCGATCTACTAGTAGACCCGTAGCAAAGATAACTTGATCCGCAGCCTCACAACGGCTTCTTTTTATTACCCCCTCCACATTGGTCACCCATCGGTGACTGGCTATTGGGTTAGGATCACCCGTATATTGCGGAGGTTTACACGCCATGAAATCCTTGAAGGAGCTCCCCTTCTTCTTTGGCGTATCTGCCTCCCCTTTTTTCTAGAGGGCATTCTTTAATTCATCGAATTTTTCATTCAAGGTGCTCAGTAGATCCTCTTGGATCTTTTGTACATATTCGGGGATAACTGCCTGAATGGCACTTCCCACTTCTTCGGAGATTTGGGCCTTCAGTGCCCGCTGTCTCTGTTCTTCTGCAAGATCACCACCATCATGGTCCATTGATCTACGGAGCAAAGTTTTTCTTTAGCTTACAGCTTTTTGTTTACCCTTACCGCAGCAAGGTTTTTATACATTATATCGGTCGTAGCCGATATCCCTTTTCCACAGGTTTATACGAGTTTTCTAGCCTTAGCATTACCTCGCCTCTACCTGGGACACTTTACTCACCCATATATTATATTGGTCATAACCAATATCTCCCCCCAGGTTTATATGAGGTTTCTAGCCTTAGCATTACCCCGTTTCTACCTGGGACACTTCACTCACGCACTTCCCGGTTCAGGTGAAAAAAAACACCTCCCCGTGCGTTTCCCGAGTGATAGCTATTAACTCTGCCTTTACATGCATATAAGAACATTCATTCATATTAAATGTAATTTCATTGATCAGTTTAAGGTTATGTACCTTCCCCGGGCGCATCATCAAGCTTGAACAGATCATTTTTCCCCCGATCCCTTGAGCTCAAGGTTTGAGTTCAAGTACTCCCCGAGTACTTAATTCTCTCAAACCATGGCTCTGATACCAAATTGTAACACCCGTTTACAATTTGATGCCAAAACACAATGGTTATCAACACTAACGTTGGTCCCAGAAAATTTTTGGTTGTTTTACATAGTTGCAACCCTACAACCCAACACTTGGGTCTACATGATTACAAATATACCATTTGGAAAGTAATTGACATTCATAAGTAGTTAAATGACATTGACATGTTTTATAAACAAAAGTACGGATCGGGTCTTTTGCCTTTACATGATCGGTCCTTCTTAGCATTGATGAGCATCCGTCAAGCTTTCGCCTTACCTGCAATTCACTCACTTTCAATAGTGAGTTTACATTGCTTAAACACACAAAAAACTGCAGTTACAAGGAAAATAATAATCAAATTCGGGGAATGGGTTCTAGGTGTATCACTTAGAACTTACCCATTTCCAGGCGATACGCCTAGAAGTGTAGGCGTGTCGCCTGCCACTCTGGAAGTTCCAGGTGATACGCCTAGAACCACATTTCCAGGGATTTGGCCAATTTTCGGCCAAATCTATACTTAGTCAAAATTTTGAGCATTTCCCCTGTTTTTACCAGTTTTGCTCCAGCTCATTTTTAGACTTAGTAACTACCTTTGTAGTGTCACAAAACACATTTTTAAGCATTCAAACTCAGACTTTGACAAACCTTAGTCATGGTTTCGATATAATAGCCAACCCTTGGTTCTCCCGACCCGTTTGACCCGCTAGAGGTTCCTTGTGACAACCATCAAAGGTTATCATCCAGAATTTTTGCCCAATACATTTAATTTACATCTAAGATCATAATGCAAGCAATATGGTCATGTAATATAGAGTGCAACTAAAATTAGTTCTACACATCCGTAATGAATCTAGCATTGCGCATCACCGATACACTAAGTTTTGATATAGTTCATAAAACCTCACTCTTCTTAACATTGATTTAACTACTCATATTAGTTGATGACCAGGTTACCCTTGTTTCTTATTTGACCCGTTAGGACGGGTCCTTGCCCTTGGTTTACTCCAATGCCCAATTTGACCACATATTAGCCCTGGAATCTATGGTTCTGTAACCATTTACGATTCCTTTTTCTCCTGTTACTTGGCATGGACTCTATAAGCCCATTTTCGCCTCCGCGACTTTTGTTCACTACATGATTCAACCGAATCTTCCCTATGGTCAAATTTGTCACTGGAGAACCCTTGGCATTGGGCTTCACGGTTCCTAGAACCATTCGTCACCCATACTCATAATTCATAGTTTATTCCATTAAATTGTAAATGCGCATTACTTAACTACTTCATGTAACATAAATAATGTTACCTTTAGAGCTTGATCCACCGCAACCACCAATTACGGTGTTATTCTTTTGATCTCCTTGATTGCCTAATGGGTCACTAACAATGTTAGGACCTTAGTCATAATAGCATTTTTATCACATTCCAATAACATGATTTCTACGCTACACATTCATAATACCACTCCACAAGGATGGACATATCAAGCATAATCACTAAATTTACATCTAGCCACATGGGTTCATTAACATCAACATGACCACTAGAGGCATACATTATCCATGCTAGCTAGTATACTTAATATCATCAAGTTGGTTTAATATTTGTCAAATTATTGCTCCCTATGGTCATCCAACATCAATACAAGCAAATTGTCACATTTACCATATTTTAATTCTCTTAGGCATTTTATCAAACACCTTGTGTGCATATGTCGATGCACACATGAACACCCAACCCTTGAGCCTCCAATTAACCATTTTACATGTTTTTGGTGAAATCCATCACCAACCCATCATCAATATACCATTTAACACTAAATTCATACATGCAATCAAGCAATGAAAGCAATTTCACAAGCATCATAAGTGGTTACTTAACATGAAGGTTCAAGAATGAGTAATTGGTGACTACACCACAAATTGCTAACCCAACTAAGAATCTAGACCCAATATATGGTTATTAACACCATAGAATTCGCATAACAACAACCAATTTGCAGATTTTGAGGTCTAATTTTCGTGACCTAGCATGCAAGGAGTTGGGGGTTTTGCTTACTTGCTTCAAGGATGAGTTTGGGGCTTGAAAACACTTCGAATTTCAGTTTGGATGCACCAAAGGTCACAGCTTAAGCTCCAATTTGCAGGATTGAGATTTTTAGGAGTGGAGAGGGTTGAGGTCGAGATTCAGATCGTGATATGCGATCTCCCCTCCCCCTCCTCTATTTTATTTATGTTTTAATTTCATATTTTCAAATCTGGCCCCTTGAATTTCACCCTTGTTTTAATTTTTAACCAAAATATAGTTTCACCCATTTAACCCCCCTTTTACACATGAATATAAATTCCACTAACTTAGGAGTTATTTTAGCCACATTA
The DNA here is from genome assembly GCA_039602395.1 of Deinandra increscens subsp. villosa. Lineage (NCBI taxonomy): Eukaryota > Viridiplantae > Streptophyta > Magnoliopsida > Asterales > Asteraceae > Deinandra > Deinandra increscens. The sequence continues at coordinate 561,956 of JBCNJP010000006.1, read as the reverse complement.
AATAATCAACTAGACGTTAACGGGAAATTAACTCTTAAATTTTTGGGATGTTATAGTACGGATTTGAAACAGTTCTGAATTTGAGTTGATCTGGAAGATTCTAGTTCATCTGGATGAACATGCGTCTCTAGTTATAGTTCATCCGGATAGTTAAAGTTCATCATGATAGGTAAAGTTAATCAGGATAGTAAAAAGTTCATCGGGATAGTTAGAGTTCATCCGGAAGATTCTAGTTCATCTGGATGAACATGCGTCTCTAGTTATAGTTCACCGGGTTGGTTATAGTTCATCCGGATAGTTAAAGTTCATCAGTATAGGTGAAGTTCATCAGGATAGTTAAAGTTCATCAGGATAGTTAGAGTTGTTCCGGAATATTATTAATAATTAACTGTTCCGGCTATGATAAGTTTGTACTTCATCCGAATGGTTATCTGGATAGTTAACTAATGTTTATCCGGTTATGATCTATATGATTTTATTAATTAATTGAATTGTAGGTCTGTTCTACGACTGTATCACAACAGACTCCTCGATCTACAACAGCGTCCGGGCAAAAGGAAAGGGTAACTATTTAAATTTACACAAGTGTGTGTACTTCCCTTATAACTAATTGCTATATGATCATTTAATTAAATGTTGATGCTGTCTTTAGGGGAAAAATAGACAAAGAAGTACTAAAGCAGCTGCAGCTGGGGCATCAGAGCAGGAAGTGGTATATATAATTAAGGATTTGACAAATCGCTTTGACGTTATTGTTAATTAATATATATGTTACTAATTAGTTAATAATTACATGGTGTCAATTTAGGAAAACAATAAGAGAAATGCAAAATTAGTAAAACCCGCAGCTCGTAAAGTACCTGCTAAGAAGAGTGATCAGTTGGAAATACCAAATAATTATGATACCTTTGTAGCTCCTATCGATCAGCCAGTAATCCCAGAGGTATATATATATTAATATATACCACAATTTTTTATTCTATTTTTGACTTTAATTAATTAATTGTTAATATATATATATATGCTATAATTAATATTATTAATATTAATATTATTATTATTATTATTATTATTATTATTATTATTATTATTATTATTATTATTATTATGTCACTTCTGATCAGGAGTGTCAAACTGCGACATTGCACATGGAGGGGAGTCCATTGAATGTTGTGGGAATGGCTAAATTATTACTAAAAGAAAAAGATGAGAAGATTCATGGAAGTCAATTACCTCCCGTTGTCGTAGAATTATAGCTTATCAAGTAAAAAAGGGTGCAACATTTTTACCATTCTCATTAGATGAAAAAACAATGCTTTCGGAGGTTGAAAATAAATATAATAGTGCATGGCCGATGAACCGAATGATCCTTCATTCTAATAACACATCAGATAAAACACAGCTGGTTGATCATTCTACGGTTCAAAAAGTACTGGAACAACCACAGGTAATTACTACATTAATTAATTGTATCCGCTAATTAATTAACTATATATATATATATATATATATATATATATATATATATATATATATATATATTTGTCATGTTTCCAGCTAAATAATGATCAGAAAAAGACGTCGAAAGTGTACTTAACACCAAACCAGCTGAGTCAAGATCTGATAAACAGAAAACTTAATACACGAATCCAACAGAAGCAGCCGATGAGCACGACCAAGAAATTATAATTAATTATTATAGAAATTAAACTTTGATTAGTGTATGTTATTTTCTAGAACAGCATTTGATTAGTGTATGTATATTAAACTTTAATTACAATATGATTTTAAGGTTTCTCTATATTAATTAATATGCAGTATAATTAATTGTAATTAAGAAAATATATGTGACCATATATATAATACCAAAGGCCACACTTTTTATATTTTAACATGGCCGTTGCCACCCTTTGGCCACGCGTATTGGGACAAAATATCCGATTTCAACTACCCTTTGGTCATTTTTTTCCAAATATATGTGGCTAAAACACAAATATACATGACCATATAATACCAAAGGCCACACTTTTTATAATTTAATGTGGTCGTTGCCACTATTTGGCCACGCGTATTGGGACAAATTATCTGATTTCAACTACCCTTTAGCCACATTTTTTTAGCATATGTGGCTAAAACACAAATATACGTGACCATTTAATACCAAAGGCCACGCTATTTATATTTTAACGTGGCCGTTTCCACCCTTTGGCCACGCGTATTGGTACGAAAATTATAATTTCAGCAACTCATTTGGCCACGTTTTTTTAAACATATGTGGCTAAAACACAAATATACGTGACCATATAATACCAAAGGCCATGCTTTTGATATTTTAATGTGGCCGTTGCCACCCTTTGACCACGCGTATTGGGACAAAATTTATGATTTCAGCAACCCTTTGGCCACGTATATTTATAATGTATGTGGCTAAAACACAAATATATGTGACCATATGATACCAAAGGCCACGTTAAACAAACACATGTGGCCGTTGGACCCTTTGGCCACGCTTTCTGGAAGAATTGTTTGATTACAACAACAAATATTGGTACCCTTTAGCCACGCTTCTAGGTGGCTTCAACCACTGATATTGTAATGTGGCTGTAGGATACATAAGGTGACGGGACCTTTGGTGTCGATTGAAATGAAAAAAAAAACGTGACTAAACACCTTTGGTCACGGTTTTTTTTCGTGGCCAAAGGTGAATTTTGACGTAGTGTACACCACGATGCGATAACACTGATCCACTTCCACACATTTAGAAAATAATATTACTCCTAATATACCTGACTTAAATAATCAAGAGGAAATCTACGAAACTATTAATGTTTTTGCTTCAAACCTGTTAAAACCAACTTAGTAGGTCATCAAGGCATGACGTTGCCTATTAACTTTGATGATTATGAACCTTCCTTAATGAAGCTCACATGGATATTGGAAAGATTAGTAATCATATCTCTTATACTAGAGCCACTATTAGCAATCAATCAATAATCTGATGGAATAAAGCTATCATAAATGAGCTTAATTCTCTCAATCAGAATAACGTTAGAAGTTTAGATTTTCATAGCTAAACTAAAATCCGACAGGAGAAATTGAACGTTATAAATTGTGGTTGGTTTCTAAAGGCTATTAACAAGTTAAGAATTCTTTTCTAAAGGATATTTTTAGAGATCATCGTTGTCCTTATTACTCACTCATAATTAAGAGTGACATTTAACGGACTTATAAAATATCTTTCCTTAATACTCAGTCAACATAAAGACATGTCATTAAACTAAACTTAAGGTTTAAAGCCTGAAATTTAAAGAATACTTGGTCTTTAAGATGAGTAAATTCATATAAAAGGTTAATATAAGCAAACTTACAAGTGAAATATAAAGTTTGATGAAATTATAAATGTAATCATTCTTCATCAAGAATAAGTTGATAAATGGACCTACCTTAAGATGAGTGGGAGAAACTAATACAACACTTGCCCTTATATACATTATTTTAGACAAGTAATTATTATTCTTGTGGCATGAGTCAAAGTGACTTATTCTGGCATAATATTAACATTAAAATATTGAAGATGCTTCTTATACAATATGCATCAAAATACATCAAGATCAACCTAACGAGAGATTAATTAAGTCTTATTAGATCTAACTATGTGTTCAACACATTACAACATGCAATGTTGCTCTTAGTCTGTAACTCTAGTAACTAAATGAGATTAATTATAAAGGTTCAAGTAATTAAATGTTATACTTCATTAGTTAGAAGTCTTACCTTTGTTCAAGTCTATACTCGTTTAGACATTGCCTACATTACTGAAATACTAGAAATGATTAAAATCATTTCCTAACGTTAGTTCATCACAAAGCATATAAGATGGCATTTTAATATCTATAAGAAATAAAGACTACAAAATTTGAACTATTGAAGAAGTGAAAAACTTAAAGCAGTTGACTATCTCTAAAGTTTGACTCTATTGCATTCAAAAGATATGAAATGTCAACTCAGGGGTATATCCTTGTGTTTGCGGACAGATTTATCTAATGGAGGAGTCATAAGAAACTGATAACAACAACCTAAGCTATTATGACACAATATGTTTGTCACTAAACGTTGTTGGTAAACTTATCAATTGACTCATAATTCAGTAACTCCATATAAGTAACATATTGAAGACTTACTGTGATAAAGTCAGCCACCCTAATCTCTTAAAATAGTAACAGTTTTGAGTGGAGCTGCAATAAATTTCGATACAAGATTATCGTTCATTTAAGAACAAATAGAGGAAACTAAATCCTTGTATTGAAAGCATTCATGATATGCTTAAGGATCCTATAACTAAAGGTCTATCCTCATAAGTCTTTTTTAAGAGCTTGTAATAAAGACGAGGTTTACTAATGACCAAGCATATCACAATATGAATGACTGATTATACTTTATTCCTCATTCGTTTTGATTTGTTTGTCTCTGAATATGTTACGCATGCCTAACGGGACATATAGACAGTTTATATACAAATCAACATTAAGGGCTTATTCTTGTCATTGATTCTAAATTTTAAGTTGAATTTTAAATTTGGGATTGTAGTATGATTAATGGGGGTCTTGAGTTGGATATTTAATTCTATGATTGTATTTCTCTGCTGGAATTTTGGTTTAATATGAAAATGAGTATTAAACGCTGATCAGGCTTATCTAACAACTCATCATAAATGATTGCTCGGCCAAGTCGGAGAATGTTGGAATATATTCTAAATATATATGTATGTATTTTCGTACATATATATATATATATTAATGGCCTCAATCATTTATCTTAATTAATCTTTGATCTTATTACCCTATTAGGCATTATGGACGTAATTGCCCTTACTAATAGAATAAGGGTTTTCCTTTGGGTGTATATATAGAGATCACAGGGAGAGAAAAACACCACCACTAATCACCATCACCAAATTTCATGATCTCTCTCTCTCCCTCTCTAAATTCGCGGGTCTCCCCACCTTATCTCCATCCTAACCGTACACCCTAAACGGGAACTCGATCAGCATACCAGATGGATTCCTCAAGCAGAACTCTAATAAACTCTCCTACAAGCAGGTAATCTTTTTATTATTATTATCTGTTTATTCTTTTACGATACAGGATTCGTTCAACATTCTAATGTCGGCCAAAGATATGCTTTCGTTCGGTTTCTCAATGTGATGGATACCAATAAGCTTATTGCTAATTTTCGGACCATCTGGATTGGCTTTCGTTTGTATGCAGATGTGGGAAGATTTAAGCCAGATGGTTATAGGGTTTTGGATCCTGTCGTGCGGCCGACGATGAAGTCGGATCGAAAACCTATGGGCTCTTATGCTAATGTGGTTAAAGGAGATGGTACTATCAATGCTTCAAATTTCATTCCCAAATTTGCGATTCAGAAAGACGAATTGGTTACCATGGAAAACATCTCAACCTCTCTACTGGTAAAGGTTAGGAACATTGATCTGATGAACTCAAATTATTCTATTGTTAAATCAAGAGGGTTTTATTAACATTGATTTCCAGTATATTGGGGGGCCTTGGTTGCGAGTGAACTTTCTTAATGGTGAAGATAGTTTGAAATTTAAAGCTCGTGATGCTTTAAAAATCTACTTTCAAGTTATTATGGAGGCTAAGGAAGATGTTATGATTAATGAAAGGGTGGTTTGGGCTGGGGTCCGTGGCCTTCCTCTTGTTGCGTGGTCGGATAAAGCTTATAAAAAATTGCTTGTAGGTGGGGTGAGTGTCTTTTTGTTGATAAAGACAATGAAGAACCTTTAGCTCAAGGGAGGGTTTGTATTCTTACTAAGCATATGGAGCGGTTTCTAAGAAACTGTAACATCCTATCCTTATAATGCGGAAAATACACGTTTGAAAAATAGGTCCCAGAAAATTTTGCCATTTAAAACAACATTTTACCCAATAAGGTTTAATGACGGTCATCACAAAACTACATTTGGGTTAGAATACAACCCATTATCAGAGTATGCAACTTAATTAAACAACATCATCATTAAATTCTTAACATGTACTCCTATTGGTGTTCGGTTCTCCAAAATCTTCGCCCAATCGTGACCCACTAGCGACCCATACCTTTCCTGTCATAAATACCAGTAACACATTAGTATTATGACAAAACAACCAACAACCCGAACTACCCTTCCTAAAAGGGGAAGAACAACAAAAGATCTAATCTCAGCTCCATCACCTATCGCGAAGGATCTCTCGTGCCATGCGAGAGATCCAAGCGTATCGCTTATAGCTTCATCACTTCCAAGCGATACGCTTGGAAGTGAATTTCTAGGGATCATGACAGATTTTACCAGTTTATCATACTTAGTCAAATTTTGGGCATTTCCAGTTTGTGCTGCAAAAATCCCATTCATTCCTATTCTTTTGGCCATACTTGAACTAAGATATTAGTCAAACATTTAAATATTTATTTTCATTCATTTCTAAGGATTCAACATATGGTATTCATTATTACAGATTCCCAACTCGTTGACCCATTTCCACCACTATGCATCCTTAAAAAGGCCAACTATTAACAACACCTCTTGTTCTTGTCTTAAAATAACATTGACCACATTCCATCTTAGCTTACTAGGCATCCACAACATGGATAAGATAAAACATATCCATGCCACAATTTAACCACTATTTTCATATCAACCCTCAACATACTATTAGGTTTACCATTATTCCTTCTTCACATAAACACATATCACACTTGTTGCATTCTTTCATCCGAAGGTTCCACTTAAAGTGTAAGAACTCATACATTTTATAAACACACTTTGATATATTCTTCTTAACCCAAAACGGGTCATAAAACATACTTTATATATACACATACTTTAATTTAGCATCTTAACCCAAAACGGGTCATAGGACATACTTTATCTAACTACTCATAGGATATCCACCTTAACCCAACCGAGTTGTCAACATACTATGCAAACACATACTCGATTTATCTATCTTAACCCAAAACGGGTCATAAAACATACGTTATTTAATCACATACTTTGATTTATCTATCTTAACCCAAAACGGGACTTATTACACACGTTGGTGTTACACATCTTTACCAATACGGGTCATATTACACACTTTATTTAACACAATTTAGTGTTATTCATCCTTACACAAACAGATTGTGACATCCGAGAATTCCAAGGTTAACTTCCGTTAGACAATCTTCGTTAGTTACGTTATAAGTGTTAACTTAGTAACTAATGCTTAACTAGGCCGAATACGTCCACGACCTTTGGTTGATCACCGAACCCGTCCATATGTGTTATGTGTTTATTTATTTATTGTCATTATGTGCAATGTGATTTAAACGCATGATTTAGTATTGATAATAGAATGTAAATTGGCCCCTTTTGGTTTCCAGCGAAACTACCGGGCGAAACTGTAGATTCGCTCGGTAGCCGGCTAAACTGTTTGATTTACATGTGTTCAGAGCCAGTTTCGCTTGGCCAGCGAAACTAGCTCCTGATATAAAGACCATAAAACCCTAATTACTCCCCATTTGCATAAACCACACAAAACACACACACGCTCTCCATCTCTTCTCCTGTGAAATCTGGTCAGCCGAGAAACACCACGAGCCGACGTGATCTCAGCCTCGAGACATCATCCATTCGGATCCTAGATCGAACCGTGAGTCTCAAAACCATCTTTTCTTGCATATTCTATGTGTTTTCTTAAAAAGCATGCTTAGACCTCCATGGAATCATTTGATCTTCTGATATAATGCTTAGGAATGCTAGATCTATCATAAAGTCTGTAACTTTACGTTTGAAATCAAACCATAATGAAGATTCATGCTAGTTAGGTCATTTTATGCTTAAAATGTGTTTTTGGTGACTTGAATGTGAAAACCCATGATTAAGGTGTTAAGATTTGCTTCTGTGATGTTGGTAAATGTTTATACATGCTAGATAATGAATTACATGAAGTATGGAAACTGTTAGATTGATTTTTGGTCTTAAAAACGAGTTTTTCACGACTAGCGAAACTGGGCATTCTTTAGGCGAAACTGTAGTTTCGCAGACCCTTTGAATATTCATCCAGCGACACTATGTAGCGAAACTATAGTGTCGCCTGTGTATTACTTGAACGAAACTACCGAGCGAAACAACCATAGACCTTGTCCCTGAACGAAAGTTCAAACCAGTTTCGAGCGAAGCTATGCTAGCGAAACTGTGTCATCAGTTTCGAGCGAAACTAGCTAGCGAAACTGTGTCATCGGGTATTCCCTAGCGAAAGTGCTGCCCATGCACATAGCGAAACTGCGTAGCGAAACTGCTTAGCGAAACTGTAGCGAAACTGTGTAGCGAAACTGAGCCAAGACCAAAACCCAAACTTGTGCAACTTATTTGAATGTTATGCCATGACTTACATGATTATGCAATAATGAAACATGCTTTGATTTCTGAGTTATGTGAACCCTCGTTTATGATCAACCATCGGTGCCGTGTGTCGGTATGTCGAGTCATAGTTCCAACGTGCTATGTTATGGGCCATAGTGACGTAAGTTAAATATTAGACACAAAACTAATACTTAAGACCTAAACGTGTTCTTAGGTCTTCGTTAAGCAAACAATATTTGGATTACTTAGCAAGTGTAGCAGTGCAACCAAAGGTGAGTGTCACTAACCCATTTACCGTGAACCCATTTGGGTCACACTGAATAACTTAATGAAAAACAATGCTGACAACCTTATGAGTGCTATGCACCTCCCTGATGAACTTGAAAACTTAGGAGTGCTTGGCACCCACTTGATGAACTTGAAGTGTTTTATGGGAGACACTTGTGAAATACTTAAACAACTATTTCTAAAACGAAACTGAAAATGTTTTCGGGATTCATGAGAACCCAAAGTAAACAGTTTTAATATGGCTAGTGTAGGTTAAAGTCTAACCACGTGATATCACATGATTTCTAAGGATTGCCTTATAACTGAAAAAGTCCTCAACTTAATTGTACCTTTAATTGTAAAGCGAGGGGATGTTGGGTAGATCTACTGGAGTTTGACAAACTCCTCCTCGTGACACTGGAGGTGCACGGAGGTACAATATCAGCCTATCTGACCGTGGGCCCGAGAGGACACGGGGGAGGCAAAGCCGCGATGACGTATGTCCGCAAAACAAAATAGATGATGGCAATGCCACTATAATACTTAATAGTCAGCTTTGGTACAAACTTCCTTAGTGCATGGAACAACGGATTAGCTACCCGCGATATCGGTTGAGCACTTTAATTATACAAAACTAGTACATACCCGATAACGTATGTTACGGACATTACTTTTACTAAACCACAATACTATGATTATGGATATCACTAAGCATTGCTTTTCACAAATAAATATTTCATAAGTATATGTTGACACGATTATGATTATGAGACCGGGCCACTGCATGACAAGCCCACCGTGAACTCACCAACCGTTAGGTTGACACTTGCGTGGTTTAAACTTTTGCAGATCGCTGAGGAGTATCCGGAGCGGGTTGGCATGGCACATGAAGACATTTACTTTTGTTCAAACTTAATTGGGAATTTAAAACAATGAATTTGTAAAGCACGTGGTTAGTGCTAAGACAATATTTTCTGCTGCGTATTTTGAGACTTTATTTTATGAAATATATTTGGACTTACTCTGATTCGTTTAGTATTTGTAACTAATGGTTGTGGTCCTGGTTTGCTCGCACCCCTTAACGGTATAAACTCCATTAGTGGTTATTTGGGGGTGTGACACAGATCATATTACATACTTTGTTTAACACACATTTCTGTTACTCATCCTTACCCAAATGGGTCTTAAAACATACTTTATATAAACATATCTTGGTTTATCCATCTTACCCAAACGGGTCATAAAACATACTTTATATAAACACGTCTTGGTTTATCCATCTTACCCAAACGGGTCATAAAAATATACTTTATATAAACACATATTAATTTATCCATCTTACCCAAATGGGTCATAAAACATACTTTATATAAACACATCTTGGTTTATCCATCTTACCCAAACGGGTCATAAAATATACTTTATATAAACACATCTTGGTTTATCCATCTTACCCAAACGGGTCATAAAAGATACTTTATATAAACATATCTTGGTTTATCCATCTTACCCAAACGGGTCATAAATCATACCTTATATAAACACATCTTGGTTTATCCATCTTACCCAAACGGGTTGTAAAACATATAACACACTTAAACTTATCCATCCTAGCCTATACGGGCCATAAACATGCCTTTTTAAACACACTTAGATTCATCCACCTTAACCCAACCGGGTCTTAAACGTACTATGTAAACACATACATGATTTATCCATCTTACCCAAACGGGTTGTAAAACATTATTTATATAAACACATATGGTTATCCATCTTACCCAAACGGGTCCTTAAAACACATTTCGTCTAACACACTTTGGTGTTATTCATCCTTAACCCAAACGAGTCTTAGTCATTATCTAGAACACACACCTTGATCTATTCATCTTTAACCCAACTAGTTCTTAAAACATATTTTATGTTAACACATATTGATTAATTCACCTTACCCCAAACGGGTTATAAAACATACTGTATATGCACACTTTGATTATCCATCTTACCCCAAATGGGTCATAAACATACTTTATTCATTTAATGTATGTTACCAATAGCACTATAGGTAATCATAATGCTCCAACTAAATTTATAACCTCACTTGTGGTCAAACTACTTTATACATACTTTGTAACATAATACTATAACATCTTATGTGTTACCTCGAGCCTTCCACTTTGCACTTCTTTAAAGGCATGAAGTCCCTCCTTGATCACCTATAAATACTTAAGCATTTAGCTTAACCATTCGCAATATGATCATATATGATTCTCAAATACCTCACTAACTCTAATTAGACAAAAAAATCCATACTTTCAAGTTTACTATTTCTTTGAGGCATTTTCACAAACACTTGGCGTGCTTAAAAATGCTTAATCTTATGCATTAGATTTTAACCTACTAATTTACCACATTCTTGCTCACATCCAAAATCCAATCACTTCATCTTGATAAATTAGCAATATCCAAAACAATTATAATCATGAATGAAGCTTAACTTACCAAACTCAACCCCACATACAACAAAAATCGTCTTCTACATATGGAGCTCTAACCACTTTACAACTTTAAACCATGACTAGCAAGTATACTATCATGCATACTTAATCCATACTTTAGTAACACAAAAATGCACATATAACCAATTTCGCACACCCATTTAGCCATAAATATGATTTCAACCTTGGTTACACAACTTAGGAAAAACTTACTTGGCTTTCATCATTTTATTGAAGAGAAAATCATGTGTTGAACATGATGCTTGCTCCAAATCGCCATTCCCTTCATGGTTTTCATCAATTTTTGGCCTTGAATCAAAAATTGCTCAAGCCCTAGTCTTCTTCCCCTCTTCTTTTCTTGTCTGCGTATTTCTCCATGGAGAAATCTAGACATTTCCTTTTAACCTAATATTTTCATACTGCCCCCCTCTAATATGGTCTTTTTGTTAACTTTAGCCACATACTTAGATTTTACACACAAAACCCTCCTTTTCCATGACATTTCTATTAGTTACCTATAAGATTTGTAACTAATTAAAACATTCATTATATAACATTGGGTCATCCATTAAAAGATACTTCATCCAATATCCCCACAATTCTTAAAATAAATAGTCTAAATTCAAAACGGGTTTTGGGATGTTACAAAAACTCAACGTATGGTTTAGGGATATAAAGTATGAAATTTATGTGGATGGGGCTTTTCCTTGGTCTCCTACTTTTGAAAAATGTTTCGGTGACGATGATTCTTCTGTCCATAGCATGGATGAACCTGAAAATTTTGAGAATGAGGCGTTAGAAGATTTTGATGCTAATTTGTTTAATCTTGAGAGTGTCAACCTTGAGAATGTCCCTGAAAAGCAGGTCTTGAAACTGGTTTTCGCCGTGGAACCAGTTGACGTTTTGGTTGATTCTTATAAAGCCATCTCTACCGATCCGGTTATCCCCACGAAACCGGTGGTTGATTCGGATCCATTCCAAGTGATGGATGTTATTATAAATGAGGATAACAAAGCAATGGAACACAAGAAAAACGAAAAATCAATAGCTAAATCCGTTTCCCTCTCCAAGCCTCCTGGGTTCTCCAAGGGTCCAAACGGTTATGATATTGGAAAAAATGATGATAATTTGGTCAACAAACTAAATTATTCAGATAATGAGGCTTCTTGCTCCTCTAGACCGGGTCCAAAAAAGATTGCGGGAATTTCGATGCTTGAAGAATTTTCCAAACACATTGACCTTGGGACGTCACTTGGTGTGGATATGAGTGGTTGTTGGAAGGATCTTGCAGAACTTATTAATAGGATGGGCGGTAATTTGCTTCATCAATGAATGTGCTTTCTCTAAACAAATGTGGAGTCGGAGCGGAGAAAAAAAGGAATAAAGTATCAATTTGTTGTAATAAGTTTAAGGTTAATTTTCTTGCCATTCAAGAAACTCATACTTCTTTGATTGATTGCACTTGTTAAATCTCTATGGGGGAATTACGATTTTGATATGGCTTTTGCTAGTTCGAATAGTACATCGGGTGGCATCTTGGCTATTTGGGATCCTAAGGGTGGGAGGTATGCTTGCCTAAGGCATGGGTTAGGCATCAAATTGGACCAATAGGATGATGCCAACAGGAGAGAGAAAATTGATGTAGAATTGATGTAAAATGATGATTTTGTAGGGGGTATGCTCATTTATGTCATTGTTCGAACCTGCGACACCAAAGAAAGCGTGCCAAAACCACATTTCTTGTGACGCAACTGCCTCGAGTATTACCGTTGGTTTTGGATGATCACCGCGATGATACTGTCCTCTGTATTTTGTTGGACAATTTCTCCATTCCCAATGCATAAAATTGATGCTACCGATCATGCCAGGGAGGCCATGTCTTTCTAAATGGGCCTCATATAAAAGAGCAAGATCATGACTAGTGGGTGAACGTAAAAATTCATCTCTATAAAGTCTAATTATAACATAGATTCATGAAACTCATCGCGTCATTGTCCGAATCGCTCGAACTACTAGAAGAAGTCATAAGCTCGGGTGGGATTTTATAGCGTGGGCGTGGACGATTCATGTTTTTTGAGAAATAAACTAGAGGTTTTTTTTGGTTTAGGATAAAAGGTGTATAAATTTGTTGGTTTTGGAGGGATTTATATAGTAGAGGAATTGATTAAAAAAAATTGGGCTCAAACGGTCAAATTTATGACCGTTGAACGGTCGATTCCTTCGGCGTGTCTCGGCGAAAAAATGCCGGAAACCCAAGCCTATATGCCGATGCCGAGAAAAAGGGGGGGGGGGGGAGGGTGTACATGCCGATTTCGGCATGATGGGTGCCGCATATATGCCGAGGGTGGCGGCATGTATACCGTCCACCCTAACTCATTTGTTAGTGATCACTCATTTTCTTTTGAGAATGTCTTGATTGTAGATGGTTATTGGAAGTCTATTGATTTGAAATGCTTTATGGTTGTGGTGTATGCTCCTCGAAGTATTATGGATAAAAGAAACCATGTGAGTTTTATCTCTATTTTTATAAAGTCGCATCCAGGAGATTATGTTATTTTTTGCGATTTTATTGCCACAAGATAAGAAAGCGAAAGATTGCGTATGTCTTTTAATCCTACTGAAGCTTTCAATTTTAATTCTTTTATTGACGATGCTTGTTTGTTTGAGATTCAAATGGGAGGTTTTTGTTTTACTCGGTTAAATAAAGACGGGACTAAACAAAGTAAATTAGATGGTTTCTTGGTCTCTGATGGGATTATAGAACGACTTTGGTCTCTCGAATCGATTGCTCTCCACAAAGACATCTCGGACCATCGGCATATTCTTCTTCGTCTTAACCGTGGTGATTTTAGTTCTTCTCCAATTAAAATTTTCAATTATTGGATGAAGTTGGATGGCTTCAATGAAATTGTTGTCTCGGCCTGGAGTGATAAAATGGGGAATTCACACAACAATCCTTTCATTAGATTCAAAGAAAAATTGAAAATTTTGAAAAAATCTCTTGAAGACTTTGAATTCAAATCGCAAACAGGTGGAAACAGGGAGGGTTTCTGAGCTTCGAAATTTTATTGACCAAATTGATATTGAGCTAGAGTCTTCGATCGAGGTTGAGAACAATAAATGTCATCGTGCTCTGATGGATAACAAACTCTTGGAGTTGGAAAAATTAGGGAAGGAGGTATGGTGGTGGCATGGCTTCTTGAAGCCATGTTCACCAACCAATTAAAATCGGCCAAGTCAAATCTATAGTTTTTGAAGCCATGTGGAGCCACACCACATGGTATGGTGGTGGTGTGGCTTCACCAAGCCAATCCATTTTTTTTTAAATTTAAACGACTTTTAATAAAATAAAAAATAAAAGTAAACAATATTAATTAAAATAAAAACACTAGCAAACGTAAACAACATTTATTAAAAATAATAAAAATTACAACTTTTATTAAAAAAAAAATACAAATCTAGGATTGAGGATTTGCGTTCACCTCCTCCTCGGTTAAAAACACTTCCATTGTGTTTTGGATGTGCTCGGTGATATCGAATCTGAGTTTAAAATGAGTCTCGCTATCTCGCAATTCGAAAATAACATTCGGGTCGAGAACCCGGTTAACCGGCGGATCTCGAATGTGGACCGGTGATATAGCAAGGCCATCGTCTTTGAGAGTCATGTTGTGTAGAATGATGATTGCGTACATAATGTTCTCCATTAGCTCTTTTTTTATTGGACGACCCTTTCGATCAACTATTGCCCACTTTTCCTTTAAACGACCAAACGCTCTTTCCACGTCTTTTCTAGCCCTTTCTTGTATCTTCTTCATTTTCTTCTCTTTGATCTCAAAAGGATGTGGAAATGCCTTCACAAAGACCGACCAAGGGGGATATATACCATCCGCAAGGTAATACCCACGTTTGTACTCTCGACCGTTGCAAACAAATGGCATTCTAGGTGCAACCCCATGCATCTCATTATTGAACAAAGGTGACTGGTTAAGAACGTTGATGTCGTTGTTTGAACCTGCAACACCAAAGAACGCATGCCAAAACCACATATCTTGGGAGGCAACTGCCTCGAGTGAAATGGTTGGTTTTTTATGATCGTCACGATGATATTGTGCCCTATACTTTCTAGGACAATTCCTCCACTCCCAATGAGTACAATCGATACTACCTATCATACCCGGAATACCATGCTTTTCTAAATGCGCGTTATATAAAAGAGTAATATCATGGCTAGTGGGTGCACGCAAAAATTCATCTTTGTAAAGCTTAATAATGGCTTCACAAAAATAGTGTAGGGATTCACGTGCAGTTCTTTCAGAAAAAATCTAAAGATTCATCATATTCGTCAGGAACGTTACCGTATGCGAGTTGACGAATAGCCACCGTGCACTTTTGTAAAGGTGTAAAACTCTCCCGCTTCATCGCATCCAAACGGTGTGTGAACCACGGCTCACTGTTTGTGATGTCGTCAACAATCTTCAAAAACAAACGTTTAGACATACGAAACCGCTCTTTAAAAATTCCCTCGTGGTAACGGGGATTTTCGGCGAAATATAGTTCCACCAATCGTTGGTGGCCGTTTTCACGATCACGGTAAATACGTTTCCTCCGTTTAGGAGCGGAAGCCTCTTCTTGTTCTTCTTGTTCGATGACGTTAAGACATAGGCTAAAGTACTGCATCGCGTTCTGGTACGAACCATCGGAGCTACTTGACGATGTCGGAATCTCGGGTGGTGGAAAAAAGTCTTCTTCATCGTAAAGACTCATTTTTTGTAGAGTGAAAGAGATGAAGAAAATGTTTGTAGAGAAAAAGATGTGTGTTTTTTTAAAAAATGAATGAGTATTTATAGTGTGTGTTAAAGGTTAAAGAAAGAAAAAAAAAAGTTTGATAGCCGTTGGCTACCAACGGTCGACTTCCAACGGTCAAAAGGAGGAGAAGGAGGGCCGGCTTGGACGGGCTTTTGGGAGCCGTGGAGAACCGCCAGCATTTGGAACCGGGACACCCGGTATCGTGAGCCGGTGGAAGCCACCCCGCTACCCTTTGGAACCGGGTGCCGGCTAGTCACGATACCGCCTCCCCTTAAAGGATTTGAAAGCCCGACAAAAAATAAAGACTAAATGAAATTAGATTGCGATGAAAACTCTAAATATTTTCACATGCTTATTAATAAACGACGAAGACTCCATTCGATAACCGGAATCAAACTTAATGGAGAATGGATCGAAGAACCGGATCGCATCAGACGTGGTTTTTTTTTTTTTTACTATCACGCCTCCCGATTCAAGCGTTTTAAGGGGTGTTATTTTTTTTGCCATGCATCGTCTTTCACAAACTTGACCCGTCACTCGCCTCCATGAAAAACCGTAAGACGGATCTTACTAAAGGTTTGTTTGATGATAGAATGAACACGAGACGTAAATAATAGTTTGTTTTATTGAAATCACCAAAGACTCAATTACAAACTCTCAATGAAGCTCTTTAGAGAAACATTATCAAAAACACATAGTTAAGATCTAGTCTCTATCTCACTGTTACTACATTCAAAGCACAAGTTCTTATATATACTAGTCTGGTCCGAATCACAGCCGAACTCCAAGTTCGCCTGGTCCGAACCTCAGGTTCGGACCTAGTTCGGTTGGCAACTTGAACCTGTATCTTAATATTCACATCGTCTCGTTCAGATACTTCACATGACACACATATTATGTATCAACAAACTCCCCCTCGTCCTGTGCAGTATCTGTTCACCAGTTAAAACATATTCTTCGAACAAACTCCCCCTCAACTTGATGGTAGCTTGATCTTTGAATACTTGATGATGCACAGTTTCTTTCTTCTTTATCAACAGCTTCAGAAGACTTGAAGTTGTGATAAATTCTTTCCTTTGAGTACCTGGCCAACATAAATAATCTTGGCACAAAACTTCTCTTCGATAATCCAAGATATATGAATTGAAAATGTTTTTCATATCTTGTGTCGATCAATCGAAAAAAAAAGAAGTAAAAGCTTTTTGGCTATTAGAAAGTTTATGTCAAAACAAACCTAAAATCTTTTTGATTTTTCAAACTTATACTAAAACACACCGAAAATCTTTTTGTACTTTTCTGAAATGAAATGTAAATGCAATGCAAAAACAAACTCTATTTTTGGTATTTTGCGAGAAAGATCACGACGCGAGATTATGTCAGACATAACGCATCTAGCACATTTCAATTTCGGCCTTAATCAGCATGCAAGCCAAGATAATCGCAAATACAACATTGATGTTTATTTTAGCATGCACCAATCATATTTATCGTTTCAGATATGCTTAAGGTAATTTTATCATGCACTGATAACCCGGGCTCCACTCTATTAGAAATACTAGCAAATCATCATGTTTATCATATAGAAGTAACTTTTATTTTAGATTTAATCATCCTTGATGAGTCATGCAAAAATAAAGCAGAACCTCAAATACCTAGCAATCTTATCGGTCTTGTGGACACGCAGAGAATGCCCAAGTATTTGAGAAAATAAGAAAGCAAAACAAGTTGAAGTTGTATAATCCAACAACAATTAGGTCGATACTTCCGTATACGCAGAGAAAGTCCGATGGATTATACGAAACACCAATGAAAATAAAGCAGAATGTCAAACGAACAACGATCAGGTCGATCTTTCGATACGCAGAGAAAGTCCGATCGTTTTACAAAATAAAGAAAATCTAACAAGTTTAAATCTTTCAAAATGAAAGCATGATTCATCAGGATATATTTTTATTCTATTTTTGTCAGAATCATTACATAGCATTCATCAAGAAGCAAACAACCAAAGATCATCAGGCAAACTTTATTTTTATATCTTACTTGTAGATATCAGATTAGTCATGCACATTCACAGATTATACAAGTACCTACAGCCTTCAGACTTAATCTATCCATGGCAGATAACTGACATGCTGATGTACTATCATTTCTCGCTTTTGTCGGATCAATTTCTCAATTTTTCATTTTTTTATATTTTCCAAATTTCTCCCCCCTAAAATTCAAACAAATACTATTTTTTGAATTTTCAAAGTTTCTCCCCCTAAAAATATGAACGAAAGAAAATGAAAAACAAACATGAACATGATTGATCAACACTTGACACATTTTTGAAAATGATAGTTTTTGAAAATCAGTATTTCAAAGATAAGAACGAAGCATTTGAACTTAAACCACAAGTATTTCACTGTCAGCAATCTCTCGATTACTAACAGGTCTTCTTGAAATACCTGCAAACACTGGAAAATAGTAAGTTCTTAAGACCCCGACCCTCATCCCCAACGATGGTAGGTCATCCAGTGTCTTTAACAAAATTTGTGTTGGCCGTGGAGACAACTTTTGGTCTCTATTCCTGTCTTGTTTTTATGATTTCTAGTGAACCATTGTCAAGTGAGGAGTGACAATCAGAACTACTACCCAATTTTTCCGAAGTAAGCTTCTTTTTCCATGAAAATTTAGTATTGGGCATAAGTTCACTAAATATAATGCCATCAAGATCCACATACATTGTATGTTTGGCATTTGGTGATGAATTGTTAGTTGTCGTAGGACAATTATTTGCATAATGACACTTCTTACGACAAACATAACAAAGTCTTTTACCAGTTGGATTGATTGAGATTGGTTTTCCAAACTGATCAGTCAAAAATTCATCATAAACTTTTGAAAACACAGGTTTAGGTTTCTTTGGTTTTTGGAATTTTGGAAAACATTTTGGAGAATCATAAAAACCTGAATCATCTCCATAACCAAAGAATTTATCTTGATGATAAAACCTATTTGATTTAGCAGAATGAAAGGAATCTGAATTGTTACCGCCTGGTGGTGTAGCATCAAATATACAAGAAGACTCTGCAGAAGAAAGCTTTTCATCTGGCAGAGATACTTTCTTCTTCCAATATAGTGGCTTCCTATCTGAAAACACCTTCTGCTTCTTTATCTTCTTTGCTTTGAATTCCTTCTTGTTAGAATCCTTAATCGGCATTCCTTTTTCTTCAAAACCCAACCCACCATTCTTCTGCTTGAATTTACTTTGAACAGAAATTGGTATCTCATGACCTTGTTTGGCAAGCTTTGTAAATTCAGACTTGATTCCTTTCACATCATTCTTCTCGGAAATCAAAGACTCATCTATCACGATCTTAGAAAACTTTGGCACTTTCATGTTTCCTGGATTTTCATAAAACACCTTTTCTTTTTCAAGAAATGTAGATTTGGAAGAAAACTTCAATCCTTTGCAATAATCAACCTCCTTTTTATTCTTCTTGGATTTGGACTTTGTTTTCTTTCCTGAACTGGTATCAGCAAATTTTGAATAATCATGCTGTTCAATACCAGATGGTATAGCTGGAACAGACATTTCAATATCTACAGGAGCAGGAACTTGATGAAAACTTGCATCTTTACCATTCGCCTGACTCTTCTCCAACTTATACAAATAATTCAGGAAAGTCGGTGAATTGTTGCAAATTTTCAATTTCCTTTGCAAATCAAAAATCTCTATCTGTTGTTTAGATATTTTCTTATTAGCTTCTGATAACCCTTTCTGTGAAGCAATGTACTTGTCAGACAATTTGTTATAATCACTTATATGACATTGTCTCAAGTGACACTCTTCCAAAACTTTTGCAGTAACTTTCTCTACCTGTTTCTTATAGTAAATAACATCTTATTTCAAAATGTTATTTTGACTTTGAACCTCACCATTTTCATCACGCAACTTTGTGAGTTCCTCTTGAAGTTGAATTATTCTATCAGCAGCTTCGACGGAAATTTTATGAATATTCTCATACTTTTGTTGAAGAGGATAAAATTTCGCAAATAAAGCATCAAAATCTTCAACAGCTTCCTTTTCCTTAGCTTGAGCTTTATTTCATTCTTCAACCAACATATTCTTCTCTTTCAACCATTCTTCCTAACACTAGCAAATTCCAAACAATTCGCACATGATGCATACACTTCCTTTTGAATTTCGGTAGCTAAACCATTACAGACTTTATTTTTCCATTTCTCCACTTCTTTTGTCAGAAAAATGTTCTATTCAGTCAACTTTCCCACCTTATTCTCTAACTTTTTGATTTTACCTTTAAACTTCAAATCTTGATCAATTGTTTTATGAGAAACGTTAGACATATGTTCCTCACACTATGTCTTTATAAGATCCCATATCAGTTTTGCTTTTCGACAACTTCTTACTTGACTTTTAAGAGTTATAGGCAAAGCTAACAGAAGAAGTGCATCAGCCTTTTCATTTTGATCATACGATTTCCTTTCTTCACTTGAAAAATTATGCATCTCTTTAAAATGACCACCACCATAAGTTGGATACTTAAATTCATTTGTAACTGGTAACCACAAATTTTTATCCAGATCAACCATATTAGCTCTAAAATTTGTTGCCCAACCATGATAATCTTCAAGATTTATCAACTTTGACACATTCTGACGATGACGCTCAACGAATACCTCAATTTCATACATTTTAGAAATTGTGAAATTCAATATCAAAACTTCAAACTCGAAAACGAAGGTCTTCCAAGCAAATTTTGGGTACCAAAACGGAGGGTACTGGCCGTTAGGCCAGTAAAAGTGTAGATATCTCTAAGACGGTCGTTTTGGCTAGTATTGGGTTCCGTAACTGTGACATCTCGTCCAAAACAGGTCAAACCTCTCTCTGTTGATTTTTAATTTAATGTTCATACGTTTTAATTATGTGATTAACTGAAATAGCTTCGATGATTAGCTGATAACTGATTAAGTCCCACGTTTGTATATCCGTAAAATACGAGAGTTTCCATATTTTAAATATGGAACTTCAATAATAAAAATAAATATAAAAAATTTGACTTTTTATATTTTATCAAATC
>JBCNJP010000006.1:516397-540397 GCA_039602395.1 Deinandra increscens subsp. villosa | reverse complement strand
AATAGGAGTCTAGGTCTGGGGGGGGTGCCTTTCCTCATCTGATTGTTTTCTCAAGTTTCTCAGTTTTGGTTGCTAGTTAGTTGAAGTAGTTAATTTAGTTAAATCAATTCCTAAAAACCAAAATCAAAATCTCAAAATTCCAATTCTTTAAGTCCTAGGTTATGTCTAGCTAGTATAGTGTCTCTAGGGTTCGATAACCCCGGTCTTCCTTAGCTGTCCTACAATCTGACAGGTACACTTGCCTTTAGGGTTCTGTTAGTTTAGGATTTTCGGTAAAATAGGTGTGTCTAGGTCTAGGTATTATTAATTATTTTTAGGTGCATTCCGAACACATAAAGTTTTAGCACCGTTGCCGGGGACACTTGGCAATAGCAAGATTAACTTAGGTTGTAATTAGAAAATTTCGAGTCTTTTTAGGTTTTTCCGTGTCTAGAGTCTTAGGATTTCCTTTCTCGAGTTTAGATTTTAGGTTTTTATTTTTCTAGTTTTTTTATATGTTTTTATCTTTCTTCCACTGTATGCCACACACCCGTTCACGAGGGCCACCTGAGCTTAATCCATATTCCGACCCCGATCGTGACATTCGTGAAGGGTTCCTACAGCTTCGGAAGTTTTCGTCTTTTCTACCACCCATTTAAACCATCCATATCTCCAACTATCACACGTGACACTTCATACATTCCATTTCCCGATCTGTCCACCATGGCATCCAGTGTCACCGTTCATGAGCAAGCCAGCGCCGACAATAATGACACTCGGTTTGCAATTGCTCAAATCACCATCGCCAACACCGCTAGTTGGCAAGTTCCATCTCACGTCATTAACGCACTGACCAATTCGATTCAATTCCATAGACGTGATGATGATGATGCATCGGCACACCTTTCGCATTTCATTCGTATCTACAACACATTCGGACTCACGGGAGTCACGAATGATATCATCTATCTACGGTTGTTCCTATTTTTACTTGCCTCTATGGTCGCCGTTTGGCTCAAGACCATGCCTCCTAATTCAATCGCCACCTGGGACGATCTGAAATCTAAATTCTCGGAAAAATATCATCCTCCAGCTAAGGCTGCACATACTTGGGAGGAAATCTACTCCTTCAGGATGGACCCCGATGAGCCTTATTCTATTGCATACGAGCGATTTAACACCCTCCTGAGAAGATGTGCGCAACACAGGTTGATGGACTGGGCTATCATTGAAAAGTTCTACAATGGGCTTACTTATTCTGTCTAGAAGGAATTCAATAATTCAGCTGGAGGCCATATGTTTGAGAAGCTCACTGTTGATGAATGTAAACAATTATTTGAGAGCTTCGTGATAGCAGAACAACAGACACCTGGAGATCGGAGGGCCACCTTGACCTCGACTAGATCATTCAGTCCTTCTACATCTATATGCGATGTCCATCACATTGGCACAGAGACTATGACGCTAAAGGAGCTCGAGAATATCTACAAAGCTTTAGAAGAAATTTGACTCCATATTAAAGCAAAATGTGAGCTGTGTCGAGGCATGCATGACACCGAGACTGTCCGCTCGCCTCTGTGGAATAGGTTGATTATATTAGAAACCCAACCCAGTTCAGTAATTCTTTCCAGTCCAGGTGGAGGAGCGGCCAAAATTCTAGATGGCGAGATGGAGGTAACCCACCGGGGTTTCAGGCAAGGAACAACCAGGGCGAGAGAGGAGATAACAGGTCTGGCATGAGAGAGATGAGAGAGTTGATTGTGAACCAGACTCAGATCCTGACTCAAATGAACGTAAGAGATGAGGCTACACATAAGAAGTTACTCGAGCATGACACGCTACTTAGGAACCAGCAAGGTTCTTTCTTGGATTTGCAGCGCTTGGTAGGAGTATAGCAAAACAGTTGAGAATTAAATAACCGAGGGGGTCAATTTTCCGGTAGTACCTACAAAACCCTAATGCGTCGGTTAATGCAGTGACTACACGAAGCGGGAGAGTTGTTGAGAGTACGCCACCAGTAGTAGTAGAGGAGGAACCGGTTGATGAGGAGATGGAGTTGGAGACTCCCGAGGGGGGGGGGTGCATTCAAACATAAACCCAACAAGTACCACGCCGAACGTCAAATCTCAGGAGTTGAAGCGGCCTTTGAAATGGGATGAAGCTAAGATAAAGAAGAAAGTGAGATTTGTATATCAGCAGTAAATAACATCAGAGACCTTGAAGCGTGTGCCTTACCCTGAACGATTAATTCAACAAAAGAACGTGCAAGAATATGGCAATTCCTAGAGCTTCTTAGGTCACTTAGGATCTTATTGCCTTTCACTGAAGTATTACAAAAGATGCCTAAGTACGCTAGGTTCTTAAAAAATGTTGTCGAATAAAAAGAAGTTAGAAGCTTTATCTGAAATAACACTTGATGATCAGTGTTCTGCGATTGTCGAGAATAAGCTACCCGAGAAATTGACTGATCTGGGAACATTCACCATTCCTTGTGTTTTTGGTAGCTCTTCTATGACCCACGCTTTGGCAGATCTCGGTGCTTCTATTAATGTCATGCCATATTCCATTTTTCAGCACCTAGGTTTAGGAGATCTCGCCCCTACCCGCATGACCATTTCTTTAGCTGATCGATCTGTGGTGACACCTAGGGGGATTGTAGAAAATGTGCTTGTTAAAGTTGACAAATTTTTATTCCCTGTTGATTTTGTGCTTGTTGATATATGATATTAAATGCCCTCTAATTTTAGATAGACCTTTCCTTAGGACTGCTCGTGCCTTAGTTGATGCTTTTGAGGGTACAACTACATTAAGAGTTGATGATGAGAGTGTGAGATTTCAGGTTGGTAGATTGAGGGAAAAGGACAACGAGTCTGTGTGCTTATTAGAATCTTTTAAGTCATGTGTAGATGGTTGTGTTAATTTTGCTTACTAGGAAAGAAGAGATGACAGGAAATACGTTAGGTGAGGATGAGAGTGTAGTAGAACCCACCACTTGGGAGGTTAGAGAGAATGTTCAATATCAAGACGAGTGGGTAGTGATAGACCCCAATTATGGGGAGGATCCTAGGAGGGTAGATGCTCAAAGGCAAGATTTTTGACCCGTAAGGTGGACCCAGAAGTGATTGGTTAGTGATGAGGTTGTGGTAGTTGAGGTTAATGGTAGAAATTCCACACTTGATGATTTAGGTAAGTTAGATGATGAGATTATGCATAGACCAAGTGTGGGGAGGTCTTTGGTAGTTGTTGGTAAAAATAACCTGGAACTGAGTTTCATAAGTAGAATTAGGTTCCTTCCGAGTCGTTTTAAACATTGGAAAGTTAAGAATTCGTTAACTTTGGTGACGTGTACTAGTTGGTTAGTTGGTAGGGTGGTCGGTAGTTGGAAGGAGAAAAACCGGTTAGTTTTCGGTAGTTGTTTGGTGAGAGATGTTAAGTCTAAGCCTCCGGATTGTAGTTCAGGAGGTTGGATAATGGTTAGGAGCTGAAAAGAATAGTGCCTTGGGCTGTAAATTTTGTACATTTATTTCAATTTTCCGCAAGTTTTAGTTTTCGTGCGTTTTTCGGTTTGTCAGTTTTGTGTTTTTCGGTGTTTACAGGTAATTCGGGAAGCTCAAGATCATGAGAAGTGTCAAGATGGAATCCAGGTGTTAATTGAGGTCAAAAGTGTAGGTTGTGCTAGAAAAATTCGACCAAAGGGTGCCTTGGAGAGAAATAGAGATAGAAAATTTTTGGGGTCAAATTCCCAAAATTCCCTAGAATTTTCGGCTTAGGCGTATCGCCTGGAGGAATTATCCCACTAAGCGATATGCGTGATTGAGGTAAGTTTACGACCGGCTATTGTTGATTTAGGCGTATCTCCTGGATGTGTCAGTTATCTTAGGCGATACGTCTAAGGTGGGTAAGTATAAATATTTTTTCATTTTTAATTTTTATTTTTGTTTGCTACATTTATTCTGAGTTGGTTCATATGAGTTCTCGTTTTTCAGGTATACACCCGTTCTCCATTATTTTGTTTCATTTTTAGTCTTATTTATATTTCCTTTTCGTGATTAATATTTGTTTTTCGTCGAGTGTTTTTGTTTTGTGTCTTTCGTTGCAGGTTCGATGATGTTCGCGTTAGGATGCTCATGAAGATTTAGTAGAGAACCTGGGATCGAACTCGCATGTCATTCACCCAAATCAGAAAACTGGGGAGTTTGTTCCGATTTTTCTTTTTATTTTTTTTATTTTCGTTTGCACTTTTATTTTTATCGTTCACGTGTGTTTATTTTTATCTCTAGTTTATTTTATCTCATCTCACATTGGGGACAATGTGTCGTTTAAGTGTGGGGATGGGAGACTTGCGTCATTATTTTTATTTTTGGTGTGTTTTGAAAAAAAAATGTTCCTGATTTTTTCTGTAATTATAATGGAAATGATAATACAACTGGGGGCTCAATGTTTTGATTAATGGTGCTTAACTGTTAAATATAATAATTAGTTGCATGTTAGCTAGTTTTTGATCTATTGGTAGGCCCAACTAACTAATTAAGCTTAAAAATCCTTGTGCATAATAAAAATAGTAAATCAATAACATGTGCTTAATTGATATGTTGTTAGAGCATAATCATATGCTACAAAGTGTCTCGTGTATTGTATCTAAGTGAGCGTGTTATAGTAAGTCTTAGTGTCAACTAACCAATGGTTGGGAGCCAACTAACCAAATGGTTAACTAGGCAGCGAACCCTTTAGTTACCCAGATGGTTGGGAGCTGATATGCCTTAAGGTATACATGTTTTATAGCCAAATTCCCATGAAATTTAAGTTAAGAGCAGAATACTCCTCCATCAACAACTTTTCAATCGTCGATAGGTCTTCTAGAAGTACCTGCACACTGGTCAAACTAATTAGTTTATAAATGACCCGAATCGGATCGCTTCTGGTCGACCAATGTCTTGGTTCTGCTTCGAAACCACCTTTGGTTTCCAGAATGGTGTTTGTTTTGGTAATTCAGTTTTGGATGAGTTTATCAAAGGTGACTGTGATGATGAACCTACATTTTGAGTCTTTTGAAAGATTGGAACAAAACGTTTTTGTTTTAAGAAGAATGTAGACTCAACATCATCAAAGACTCTGCCTCGTTCATTAAAGAACATTGGTTTGGCAGGTTTACCAAAAAGTGGTTTATTGTGAAACCACTGAGGGGAATCAGCAGGCAGCGGACAATCTTTTGCCATATGCCCTGTTCGGCGGAAAATATAACATATGCGTTTTGTTTTGTCCCACTTTTGAGGTACATGCGAAGAACAACAAACATGAACATCTCGAGCATGATTAGGAATAGAATCATATACCTGTCGACGACGATCATGCACCCATTTAGATGTTGGGCTTCGAGAATAAGAACCCTTAGAAGAACATTTAGCAGTTTGATTCTTCAAGGTTCTTGAATCAGCTTTCTTTTCAAAAAGTTCAGAAATTTTCCTAGCATCAACATAATGAAGAGGAAACTCTTTGTCGGAGAAAATCTGGTCAAAACCTTTGAGCTTGTAAAAACGCTCCGGTTGGACCTTTTCAGCTTTAAAGACTTCCTTTTTCACTTGTTTCATCTTCAATTTATTCAAATCTTGAGATGAAGATGCTAAAAACTCCTTAGCCTTCACATTCTTGGCCTTAAAACCCACACCCACATGCTTTCCAACAACTTTCTCCTCAGAATTAAAATTCTGGTGTCTATCCTTCGCCAACCTTGAAAATTCAGCTTCGACTTCATTTATATGCTTTTGCTCATAGAAGATTGTCTCATCAAAATCAGGTTAAGAACGAATCTTGTCGCTTGAAGTAGTAGATTTCTCATTGTCAGCAGATGACGAACCAGAAACAAATATTGGAGCAGGAGAATTTCAGATTGCTTGCCTTTCTTCTTCTTAGGCTTCTTGTTTTTCTTCTTTTTCACAATCTTTTCTTCTTCTGAATTGGATGATGAGAACTTTGAATAATCACAATCTTCCATTTGTTCCTTCACATCTTTGAATGCTTCTTTGATTTGAGCAGGAGGCGAGGCAGTTTTGTCAAACATATTTTCAAAATTTTCATCCTTAGCCAGAAAGCTTATAAACAATTGAGAATTAGAGACATTGTTCGACAAGCGATTGACATCGATGACTTGAATCTTGAGAGTAGAAATTTGTTGTTGTGCTTCAGCTAACTCCTTCTCAGTTGCTATTAACCGCTTTGCAACTTTCTGAGTCTCAAATTTCTGCATTCGATGATTCTCCATCCCTTCAAAACATTCTTTCTTCAATTTATCCTCATTCCGCTTCTGAATTTCTAAATTAGCAGCTTGAACTTTGTTCACACTTACTAACTCTCTATTTTCATCTAGTAACTTCTCCATATCAACTTGATACGCTGCAATCTTCGTAGCAGATTCTTCAACATTCTTTGTGAATAAATCAAGTTTGATTTTGGACTTGTCAAACAAATTCTGAAAATCGAAAGCAACTTCTTCAGCCTCATCTTTCCATTTCTTGACTTCATTCACCAACTCATCCCTCTCTTCACACACCTTTGCTTTTTGAAGTTTCAACATCTTTCTTATCTTGTTTAGAAATCTCTAAAACTTCATTCAATAACTGGATCTCTTTAATCAAACATTCATTCTTCACACCCAATTCCTTCTCATGTTTCTTAGATACTTCCAAGTCCAAAGAAACTAATTTGAATTCCTCAGACAACTTTTGAATTTTATTCAATAATGAAGCATTCTCTTTCAACAAACTCTCCAAATTTTTAGCAGATTCATATGAACTGGGTATTGAACTTGTATCGGAACTCGTATCGGAACTATAATCTCCCTGATGGTCATGGGTGAAAAATAAAGCAGAAGAATCAAAATGCATTCCCCAATCATAAACACCATCATTTTGAACTGTTAGTGCTGACTTGTTTGTGTTACTTGACGATGGTTGAGAGATACCAGGCTTGCTAGAATATGTTTGTTGACATTCTTTGGCAAAATGTCCAAGCTTTGAACATTTGTAACATTTTAACTTTGACTTGTCAAAACCTAACTTCTCAGTAAAATCAGAAGTAGTTTTCCATGATTCTTGAAAATTCTATTTGACCTTTGACTCAGCATAGCATATTGCCAAGCAATATCTTTAGTCAATTGATCATCATCAAGAGCATCAAGATCATCCCTTGTTAAATTTGCATCAGCAACATTTTTGATAACCAAAGCAAATGATGATGAAATCAAAGCACCAATAATTTTAGCATAATCATCCACTGATTCAGCAGAAAAAGCATTCTGACTCGATGAATTTTGAATTGTAAAGCTACAACCCCGTGATGAATTGTTATCTGAATTTCAAGAACCTCCATCCATGAAAGCAATACTTGGTGCAGAACTCACGTTTGGCTTTGCTTTAGCATTCATACTTGCAGAATTCTCACCATGATACAACTCAGGATTTTGTAAAGTAGCAGCTGACTTCTTTGAGTTTAACATTTCCATTTCCCGAGCATGAAGTTTTCTAGTAAGCTCGTGAAATGTCAATGTAGAGTATTCCTTATCATGAGTGAGCAGCAAAACATAGTTCTCCCACTTTTCAGGTAATGCTTCCATAATCTTTTCCTTCAGATCAGCATTAGTTTTCTCAATCCCAACAACCTTCAATTCACTAATCAAATGTGAAAACCTTGAAACAAGAGCAGTAATGTTCTCATTGTCATAATATTGAAAATTATCAAATTCTTTATTCAACACTTTCTTCCGACTCTTTTTGTAATCATCATTTCCTTTACACCTTGCTGATAGGGCATCCCACAATTGCTTTGACTTCTTGCACGTACTAAATTGATGAAGCAACTCAGTGGGTAATGCCATTGTAAGATAACCGAAAGCTATTTGTTCAAGCTCGTATGATTTCCTTTCAGCAATGTCAAAGGTATGAACTTCCTTAAAATCTCCTGCATCAGTCGGATGTTGATAAAGCTTCTTGATCCAAATCCACAAATCGATATCATTCGTGCTTATGTAAGCAGAAAATCGTTGCTTCCAGTTCTGATAATCTTCTAACTTCAACAACTTGGGAACTTTCTGACTTGTTCCAATTTCGTTATCAAAGTTCAACATGGTTTGCATTGCGCTTTGGATCGCAGCAAATGCTTGATATTCCGACATTGTTGAAAAATTTAAGATTCTGATATGTCCGAACTATATCCAAACTTCAATAGCTTGTCCGAACCTCCTCCGAACTCGTTCCAAAACCTCAATCACAAGTCTGAACTTCAATCGAACTCCGAACTCGGACCGAACTAATACCGAACTTGTTCCAAACACGTCCGAACTCACAAACCTCTCCGAACCTCTCTGAACTTCGACCGAACTTAGACCGAACACCAAAAACTTCCGAACAAGTCCGAACTCCTACCGATCGAGGATCGAACTCCGTCCGAACTCTAGCTTCGGAGCGGTTACTCCGAACTGGACCAGGAATGTCCGACTTCGACATAATTTTTCAAAAACGCTCGATTTTAATGAATTTTGACGAAATTTGCAGCAGTAGGTCAGAAAACTAATAAGGAACGATTTAGGAGCAGTTTTGACATAGAAAACTCAATAGAAATGATCGAAAACACATAACCAAACTCGAGAAAACACCAAAAACGTTCAAAAATACAAGAATAGCAACCATAGATAAGTAGAGTGAACCAGAAAGCTCCGATACCACATGAAAATGCGAGTACAATGGATCGTCTACTTAATCTAGCTATTCGGAGATCAAAACGTAATTAACTGATTGTTTTATTGATTAAGAAGAACAATTACAACCAGTAAACACTCAGAAGTACAGACACAGAGAAACACCTTGGAAACACACACTTTACAGAATCTGTCACTCACAAAACTACTTTGAACAAAGTACAAACTCACTATTTATAGGCACTGGCCGAACCCTGTCCGAACTCAAGGTTCGGCAGGTCCGAACCTCAGGTTCGGACCAGGTTTGGCCTGTCAACATTAGGCTTGAACTTGTTCCTTGAACTTGAAGTAACTCGATACTTCACACGACGCACATATCAGGTATCAACAACCGTGTGACCAACTGACACACACGCCCCGTGCCCAACCAGGCACGGGTCGTGCTCCCTTCCGGCTGGCCTATAAATAGAGGAGCTCCCTCCTCATTTTGATTTGCTCACTTTCTCCTCCCCTCTTCCACTAGTTTCATATTTTCGGTTGTGAGCTATTTGTTTTAGTGTTCTTGATCTACTTGTCAAAGATTGTAAGAACTTTAACTTATGGTGATAATGAATTGTTATTTGTCTATGAGACTTTCATTATCTATCAAGCATATCATTAGACTAACACTTGTCAGCCTCAATCTTTCAAGTGTTAGTCAAATTCTTACACTCGTTTAGGGATAAACAAATATTTGGTGAGTTGATAAACTGTTTTTATAACCTTACTTTAAGGTGTGTTTAATGACTTTATAAAAACCCTTTTTATTGAAAGTATATTACTGATTTTCTGAACCAAGCGTGCTTCACATACCACAGACCATTTGGGTAGTCGACATCCCAAAGGCCGGACCCGTGACATCCGGTCGGGGGACGATGCATGATGCAAAAGGGGACTCGCGCCCCATGCTACATGATACGTTCGAGGTCCTTATGTCTATGTAAGCAAACTCGGTTGACCACGCAGGTGCGGGCTGAAAGTATTTGGTTGGGAATGAGGGTTGGTAATATTTTGTCACTTCACGGGAACCGAGAGGTATGTGTTCGTGAACTTGGCTCTGGGCAGACGTACATTACGCGAGAGCGGTGTATGGAACTGGTCTTAGCCCTTAAAAATGTCATTTATATAATAATTTAATCCCGCAAGCAGTGTTGTTCCCCTACTGGTTCATGACGGCGTGTCGAGTACGGTAGGTTTGCCGGATTCAGGGACCCCGTAACTAAGTGGCATTACACCACTTCATTTGTCCAATGGCAGCACCTTCCCTTGGCATTTGTACTCCTTGCAAACGATTAGCAGTTGGATGGTGAGTTAGCCAAAGAGGGCCAAAAGGTGGCTGACCATCTGCCAGTGAACAATCTTAAGGGAAGGGCATGAAACACGTGTTACCAACTTTACCAATTATAAGTCCCCCAAATGATATTATCTGCGACCGAGTTGATCAAGACACGCCTTTGTAGTATAGACATTTTATTTTACTATTTTTACATATTTTACTAACATTTTCACCTGAAGGTTGGTCAGGTTAGACGTCAGTAAGGGTGAAGTATCAAGAGCCCTCCTTTTCCTTTGTGTCTTTGATCGACCCCGATTCAACTTACCACTACTATACTGCTCCACGATGGGTGCACTTGCCCGTGATGTGGTGAAATAGTAGTTGTCAGTAAATCAGGTTTTATAAATTTAAAAGCTCAACTGTTAAAAAGATGTCACAAAATAATGCTAAATTTTATATATACATCACAACACAACAAGCTTTTTGGCGCAGTTGTCGGGGACACAAAACGAGGATTTTGAGAAAAATCTGAGTTGACGGCCTGATCTATATATATGTACCATAGTCTTTATTTAAAATTATATTCTTAAAGGTTTGAATCTTTTACCACTTGGTAACTTTCCAAACTTTCCAAACTTTTATTTTTGTTTATATAGAATGTACATTAGCACTAGGTAGTGTCATGATCACACACAACTTAGACTGATTTTCCCTTTTCTGTATCTTACTACCTTGGTTACTATTGATTCTTGTTTCTTATTCTATTTTCAGGTGGTGTATGAAAATACAACCAAAAGATATAGTTGAACAACTTCCTGAACCAGAAAGGTTTCTACGCAGCAGACTTCGGTCGCGTTCCAAAACTGTTGCTAACATCATCAATAAGCCTACCCCTAAGGCTCAAGGACGAACCGTCATCGACTACCTCAGACCCAATGCAGTCAATTTTGGTGAAGCTATTGCTCCACCTGGGATCGAAGCCAACAACTTCGAGATTCGCCCCCAACTGGTGCAAATGCTCCAAAGCTTTGCTACATTCCACGGTTTGCCCGACGAAGATCCCCACTCTCATATTGCAAACTTCCTCGAAGTTTGTGAGATATTCAAGTCCAACAGAGCCACAACTGACACCGGTAGACTTTGCATGTTTCCTTTCTCACTCAAGGACCGTGCAAAAACATGGCTGAACACTCTGCCCAATGGTTCCATTACCACCTGGGAGGAGCTTGTTCAAAAGTTTCTTTACAAGTACTTCCCTCCTGCCAAAACAGCCAAGCTCCTGACAGAAATCAACTCCTACACACAAGAAGACAGAGAATCGTTGTATGACGCTAAAGCAAAGGCTCCAGGTATGCACGCTCTAGATGAATTCGCGGCTCTAAAAGCACAAATTAATGCCTTGACTTCAAAAGTCAATAAGCTAGAGACTTGCAAATCTGCTGAAGTTACTCCAAAGTGCAAAGGGTGTGGAAGCCCACATGAAAACTGGAGTTTCATGGTGGACGAAAAAACTGAAAATGCCAACTTCATACAAAACCAGCCCCACCAGCAATACAACAACAATTCTGAGTGGAGGAACAACCAGACTTCTGGATGGAAAAACAACGGGAACAGTCAGCAACAAGGTAACGGCCAAAACTTCTCGCAACATCCGCGACAAAACAACAGTTACCAAGGTGGCAATCCATCTGATGGACTCGCCCACCTTGAAGAATCTATATCCCGAATGTTCGCAGAAACTGAGAGGAAGATGGACGAAAAGTTCAGAAGCAACGATGCTGAACTTCAAAACAAGCAAGCCTCCATCAAGACGCTCGAGAAGAAACTCGGTCAAATAGCAAAGACGGTAGGAGAAAGAGCCTCAGGTTCTCTACCCAGGAACACAGAACCCAACCCCAAGGTAACAGTCAACACAATAACACTCCGCAGTTGGAAGGTTGGACCCGAGGATACTGCTCCGAGCCCAACAGCACGAACCCCACCTGTCCAAAAACAATCCGAAGCACGTATGCCAGTAACAGTAGAAGAAGTCATGAAGGACCCAAAGGTTCCTTACCCCAGCAGGCTAGACAAGGCCAAGACCGAGGTACAGTTTGGTAAGTTCGTGAGCCTTCTGAGACAGTTACATATTAACCTACCTTTTGTGGAAGTTCTTTCTCAGATGCCAAAGTACACTAAATACATGAAAGACTTCTTGACCAACAAGGGCAAGATAGCAGAACTCAACTTTGTCAGCTTAGGGGAAGAATGCTCTGCCATTCTCTCAAGCACTATTCCCCGGAAAGCAGCTAGACCCTGGTAGCTTCACACTACCTTGTGTAGTGGGGAACATTGAGGTCTCAAACGCACTTGTCGATCTGGGGGCTACCATAAACCTTATGCCTCCCTCCATGTCTAACAAGTTAAACCTCGGCAAACCCACTCCCACAAGGATGAGCATCCAGCTAGCAGACAGATCGGTCAAATATCCTTCAGGAATTGCTGAGAACCTCCTAGTCCAAATCGGAGAGTTCGTTTACCCCGCTGATTTTGTAGTGCTAGACATGGAAGAAGATAATGAGGTACTACTTATCCTCAGACGACCATTCAATTCCTAGCAACAACACAAGCAGTGGTAGACATGAGCAGCGGAACTCTAACGATCAAGTTCGGTGACCAGGAAGCAACCTTCGACGTAGGTAAGAAAATGGACAGTACTTTGTAGGTGGTGGACAGTATCGAGTCAGGTCTAGCATTTGCATACCAGCGAATAAGGGGATGCCTCCCCTCCATCATCCCTCTTCTAGACCAGGACTGCAGGTCTAGCCAGCACACCCATGCAATAAACGTGGCGCGCCATAGCGGCTTACCATGGAAGTCTAAGGCAAAAGCAAGAAGAAAAGAATATACTCCAAGGAACACGTCTTCAGGACGGTCAGAATTTCATCCCCTCTTTTCCTTTTTACTTTTACCTTAGATATCTATCTTAGTCAGCTTAGTATTTACTTTTCCATACCAGTAGTTTAGTTACTAGTACTGGAGATCGAGGTTTACCTAGTGTAACTCTGAGCTTAGACCAGCAGCTCCACCTCTGCTGCGACGCGGACAGATTTACCAAACCTCCAGTACAAGTATTTTATAGTTTAATTTAGTATTGTAGGTACTCAATAAGGAAGACAACAGAGGAAAGCAAGCAAGAGCCAGAAGTTTCGGGAAAGTGCTACAATCACAGAAGCACAACACATGGCACTTGGTGACAGTTTTCTTACCCTTAAAATATTTAAATTACACTTTGCTTTAATTGTGTAAAAGCACATTGAGGGCAATGTGCAATTTAAGTGTGGGGACGGGATTGTCAGCTTAGCTAAGAAAACGCAACGCTAACCTTTTACTCTGCCAAATTTTTTTTAGAAAATAAGCCAAACTTTGTCTTCTGTACAACCAATAAAACCTATTTTTGATCGAAATCACCTGAATAAATTATTTTTTTCAATAGAAAAGATTCAATCCATTTGGTAAAAAAAATTACAGCATCTTGGGAACAGCGAACCGAACCCAAAGTTTATTTTTATGCAACTGGTACTTAAAACCCCTTTTCCACAATTTCAAAGAGTGTGTGAGCTTAACCTCTAACTTGCTCCACCCTAACAAAATAGTGAGAAACCAGGAAAGTCATTCAAGCCAGAGCTTGGTAAGGGTATGCACTCCAAGATGGACAAAGTCGGAAAACATGTTTTTCAGATGATTAAGGCCCCTAGGATAAACCTTTTTATCCTTCTATCACCCCAAAATTTTCTTTACCACCCAGATATATCTCCTAGTTAGCCCCTTTGAGCCTAAACCTTTCGTTTCTTAAACCCGCTAATTCATTTGCACCAAGCCCATACCCCCTTTTTTTCTTTTTCGTAAAACAAAGATTTCAAAGAAAGTTTTCAAAAGTTTTTCAAAAGATGACCACCCTATCACCAGAAGACGATATCATACACCCGGTTGATTGCTGTAGAAATATGCCCGAGTTAAGAAATCATCTACGCTGATATGTTATTTATCTAAAAAAAAGAAAGAAAAATGTTAGTTTTCAAGCAAAAGCTCTTCACAGTCACCATCCCTGGTCACGAAAACATTGAACTTTCTGGAAAAATCTAAGTTTAATAACTTTTCACCCCTTTTCACACGAACTTCTAAACACTTTAGCCCTGGCCTACCCTCAAAAACCCGTAAGCCCTTATGATGACTATATGGATTTTGGCGAGATCTGTGGCGGATTGATCCCTTCAGAAGCCTATGACCCTTGCTTGACTTTACCTCGGTATGAGTGATCTCTCAAAAGTCCGTACATATACTAACCCGAGTGTCGAGTGGTCCCTTGTGAGGTGTACTTTGCTGCATAAATCTAAACTTTTCAGTAGGAATAGCTGGTACCAATAATGCTTCAATAAAAACCATCAAATGGATAGAAATCAATGCGAACGACGGCTATTTTCTAAATTTGCTTGAGGGCTAGCAAAAGCCTAAGTGTGGGGATGTTTGATATGCCTTAAAAGTATACATGTTTTATAGCCAAATTCCCATGCGTATTGGGTAAAATATGACTAACTATCACAAAGAAACAGTGTCTTTGTCATCTTTGTAAGTTTTTCAGGTTTTACTGAGCCGAAGCCCGAAATCACAGAAGGAAAGGAATACACAAGAAAAGATAAACAAGGAAGCAACTTCTGGATTTCTGAAGCGACGCACGCCCCGTGTCTAACCAAGCACGGCCATGCCCCTGCTCCAGCTTAGCTCTATCTTGTGCCTCTGAATCAGTCTATAGCACACGCCCTATGTGTCTGACTTAGCACGCCCCATGCCCCCGAAAGCACGCCCCGTGCCACTGATACTGTTGCAGAAGACTCTGACACAACACGCCCCGTGCCTGGTGAAGCACGGCTCGTGCCCCTAAAAAGCCTTCCGGATGAATGATGACTCTGACACGAAACGCCCCATGCTCCAAGAAACATGACCGTGTGACCAACTGACACACACGCCCCGTGCCCAACCAGGCACGGGCCGTGCTCCCTTCTAGCTGGCCTATAAAGAGGAGCTCCCTCCTCATTTTGACTTGCTCACTTTCTCCTCTCCTCTTCCACTAGTTTCATATTTTCGGTTGTGAGCCATTTGTTTTAGTGTTCTTGATCTACTTGTCAAAGATTTTAAGAACTTTAACTTATGGTGATAATGAATTGTTATTTGTCTATGAGTCTTTCATTATCTATTAAGCATATCATTAGACTAATACTTGTCAGCCTCAATCTTTCAAGTGTTAGTCAAATTATTACACTCGTTTGGGGATAAAGAAATCTTTGGTGAGTTGATAAATCATTTTCATAACCTTACTTTAAGGTTTGTTTAATGACTTTATAAAAACCCTTTTTATTAAAAGTATATTACTGATATTATGAATCAAGCGTGCTTCAGGTATCACAGACCATTTGGGGAGTCGAAATCCCAAAGGCCGGACCCGTGACACCCGGTCGGGGGATGATGCATGATTCCGAAGGTGACACGTGCCTCATGCTACATGATATGTTCGAGGTCCTTATGTCTATGTAATTAAACTCGGCTGACCACACAGGTGCGGGCTGAAAGTATTTGGTTGGGAATGAGGGTTGGTAATATTTTGTCACTTCATGGGAACCGAGAGGTACATGTTCATGAACTTGGCTCTGGTCAGACGTACATTACGCGAGAGCGGTGTATGGAACCGGTCTTAGCCCCTTAAAAAGGTCATTTTTATAATAATATAATCCGGCACGCAGGGTTGTTCCCCTGCTGGTTCATGACGGCGTGTCGAGTATGGTAAGTTGGCCGAATTCAAGGACCCCGTAACTAAGTGGCATTACACAACTTCATTTGTCCACTGGCAGCACCTTACCTCGGAATTCGTACTCCTCACAGACGATTAGCAGTTGGATGGTGAGTTAGCCAAAGAGGGCCGAAATGTGGCTGACCTTCTGCCAGTGAACAATCTTAAGGGAAGGGCATGAAACACGGGTTACCAACTTTACCAGTGATAAGTCCCCCAAATGATATTATTTGCGACCGAGTTGATCAAGTCACGCCTTTTTAGTATAGACCTTTTATTTTACTATTTTTACATATTTTACTAACATCTTCACTTGAAGGTTGGTCAGGTTAGACGTCAGTAAGGGTGAAGTATCAAGAACCCTCCTTTTCCTTTGTGTCTTTGATCGACCCCGATTCAACTTACCACTACTATACTGCTCCACGATGGGTGCACTTGCCCGTGATGTGGTGAAATAGTAGTTGTCAGTAAATCAGGTTTTATAAATTTAAAAGCTTAACTGTTAAAAAGATGTCACAAAATTATGCTAAATTTTATATATACATCACAGCACACCAGGAGCGAACCAAATGGTTCGCTGGTTGGTTGGTTAGTCTGGTAGTTGATCACTATAAACACTTCGTGTTAGAGAGAGCTCAGGACTTCCATCACTTCTGTCATCTTAACTGTGTGTAATTGAGCGTGTCTCTCTCTCTAGATTTCTTTGTAATAATCTTAGGGAAATCAATAAAGCAAAGCTTTATTTACAATCTTGTTCATCATATTTGATCATTCAATCAGTAGTAAGATCTGTTTCGATACTTACAGGTGGTATCAGAGCAATCCAGGTTGTTCTACTGCTTTGTTTTGATCAAATCTGAGTTTTCTAGTAAGAAAATGTTTGGCTCTTCTTAAGTTTTCATCAATTTTCTTCAATCCGTAGTAAGATCTGTTCCGATACTTACAGGTGGTATCAGAGCAATCCAGGTTGTTCTACTGCTTTGTTTTGATCAAATCTGAGTTTTCTAGTAAGAAAATGTTTGGCTCTTGTTAAGTTTTCATCAACTTTCTTCATATTCGACTGTTTCCAATGTCAAACTTGATTTCTAAACGTTCCTAGTGTGTTGTTGTTTTTTACTGCTGCAATTCACAATTCAAACCTTCAAATTCGTGAAAATTCAAAAAATTCAGTTTGGTTCGCCACTTTAATCAATTGGTTCGTTGAATGATTTTGTTGGTTCGTTGGATGAATTTGTTGGTTCGCTGGATGAGTTCTTTGGTTTGTTGATTGGTTCGCTAGTCATTATTCAACATTGGTACGGAGCAGTTACAACTAACCATTTGGTTCGCTGAGTTCATTTGGTTCGCTGAGTTCATATGGTTCGCTGATTTCACTTTGGTTCGCTGATAATCTTGGTTCGTTGGGTTTTTGGTTCATCTGAATTGGTTCGCTGAGGATCATGGTTGGCTGAGTGTTTTCTTGGTTTGGTCAAAGATATTGGTTCGTTGGTCAAACAATTGGTCCGTTAGAAGTGTTATTGGTTCGCTGGCAGAAAAGTAGTGTTCAACTAAAGCTGGCGTAACTTGAGTTCTGTTTTGAGTTACGGAACCCAATACCAGCCAAAAAAACTGTCTCGAAAAGATCTACACTTTTACTCGCCTTACGGGCTAGTACCCTCCATTTTAACCCCCAAAATCCATTTCTAAGACCTTCGTTTTTAGGTTTGAAGTTTTGACATTCGATTGTTCGATTTCAAAATGAGCAATTATCAAGCATTTTTAGCTGCTCAAACTTCAATGCAACTCATGATGAGTTAGGATAACGAAATAGGAACAAATCAGAAAGGTCCCAAGTTGCTAAGATTGGAGGATTAGCATAATTGGAAGAAATGATTTGAATCGTGCATATTTTCTCAGGATGTTGATTGTTGGATACCAATTGAAAATGAGTATGAGTATCCAATGTTAAGTGCTAGACAACGAAAAAATGATAAGTGATTTTGATGCTCATGAAAAGAAGAGTTTTACAAGAGAAAAGGAAACTTATAGTTTTCCTACGATGGCATTACCTAAGGATTTGATGCATCAGTTTAAGAATTTTCCAACTTCTAAGGAATTATGGGAAGCTATTAAAGAAAGATGCGTGGGTAATGAGCAATATAAAAAGACCCGAAAGAAAGTTTAGAAGAAAGAATTTGATAATTTTGGGCATTGTGAAAATGAGAAAAATATTAGATTGGATTGCAAGATTCTCACATTTAATAAATGAACTTGAAGTTGTGCAAGTGAAAAAGGAGAATGATGAATTAAAAGAGAATTTATGGAAGATTTACCTAACAAATGGGAGAATTATGTTATTTTGTTAACACATGATCCAAATTATTCAAGCTGGACATTCAATCACTTGACAAGCAAATTACAAGCTCGTGAAATGGAAATGATTGCGAAAAAGTCGGCAGCTACTCCCATTCAGAATCCTGAATTATATTTTGGTGAAAATTCAGCTACCGTGAATGCTAAAGCTAAGTCAAATTCTAGTCCAAGCTTAAATCCCGCTCCAACAGCTTTTCTTGCTGGAAAGTATGATAATTTTGGTTACTCTTAAGGTTGTAGTTTTACAACTCCTGATAAAGCAACGCACAGTCTACTCCTTCTCAAACAACTGAAGATTTAGCTACATTGATATCTGCTTTCATATCATCTTCTTCTGGATCAATATTTGGTAAAATTGGTGAAGCTGGATTGTTTGGAGACGACTTAAATCAATTGGATGATGATCATTTGAATGAATTAGATTTGCATTGGCAGGTTGCTATGTTAGTTCAAAGAGGTAGAAGATTCATGAAGAAACATGGAAAGAAGTCTGTTATTCTAGGAGAGAAACTTGGATTGGATAAGTCAAATAATAAATGTTCCAACTGTTCCAAATTTGGACATTTTGCTCGTGAATGTAATCAATCATCATCTGAAAATTCCAATTCGAATAAGCATGTTCACAATACAAAAGCAAAAGCTATGGTGTATCAAGCTCAGGAAGGTTTTGATTGGTCACAACATTTTGTGGAAAATTTTCCGGATGAATCTGCTTTTATCTGCACTTCTCAAATAGATGATACTAGAATGGAAACTATGTCTGAACGTTGTTTCAATGATGAATCATATCGAGCGTTAATGGCAAATGTGTAAGTTGAATCAAGTGATTCTGATTCTGAACTAAGTGGTTATGAGTCTACTTGTGAATTTTATTCATATAAGGATAGAAAGATTCGGGAATTGGTTAAAGAAAAGAAAGTTTTGATTGTTGAACGCAAAAAGAAGGAAGACAAGTTAGAAATTTACAAAAAGAAATGTGCAGATTCTGATGAGATTATCAAGACAAATGAGAACTAAATCACATAAAAGAGTTAGATGTTGCGAAAATTGGAAGAGCTCAAGAAAAGATTTGAAGAAGTAAATATTCAGCATTTATCTACTTTGGATCATTGTAAACAATTATCTGAAAGTTGTATTCAAAATGATCAACAGAAATTACAATTTCAATATGAAAATGAAGAGCTCATGACATAAGTTGTCAAGTTACTTGCTGAGAATAAAAAGTTGTTAAAGGAAGTTGAAGAACATAAACTCAAAGCTGAAGAAGTTTGTGAAGATTTTGATGCTTTGTTTGAAAAATCCAAAACAAAACTTGATGTTTTCAATCAAACTTGTGATGAGCTTGCTGCAAAAGTAAAGAGTTATGAAAATGATAACACAATTCCAGTTGAAACGAAAGTTGAGTTGGTTTGACAGAATAAGTTGTTGAGCTGAAATGTTGACATTTACAAAGAAAAATGGGAAAAGATGACACAAGAAGTGTATGATGCACATGATAATATGAGAAGAGAAAAATCATTGTAAAACAGAGTTTCTGAGCAGTTACTTGATTCAGAAAAGGCATTGGGTGAAGGAAATAAGAAAATATCAGATTTAAATGTTGAGATTTTAGATCTTAATCGTCAATTGCATAATCTGAAGAATTCGCATTCTTTTGAAAGTTATTTGTGTCAAGATGAGAATTTCAATAAAGTTTTTGGAGGAGAAGAGTACAATCAAATTCCACATCCTGTTATTCAAACTGATCCTCTTATTGATGTTACAAATTCTGATGCAAAGCAAGATGATTCTGAATTTGCTGCTGAGAGATCTAACAAGAAGAATTCAAAGTCATCTAACAAGAAAATGACAAATAAGACAAATGGTGATCATACATTTGTCAAATTTGTGTCTGGTGGAACTGTATTAGATGATGAAGCAATTTCTGTTGGAAACACGGTTGAGAAAGATGAGAAGAAGTTATCTGAGGCTAACGTTGCTTCTGAGTTGGTAGAAGCTAACAATTTAAAAAGTATTAAAGCTTCATTTACTCGAGCTGCTCAAGTTGGAAATTTTGGTTCTCAGGTGGAATTGTCAAAGCTACCAAGTTACAAACGTTCAGATTTGGGTAGTAACAATCAGAAATTTGGAAAGAAAGACAAGAAAAATATGCCAAAGAAAGTTCCAAAAGAAAAGAAGGATACCAATCTTGATCAAATTTATCATTTAGCTCAAGTTCTTATATCTACCTAGGAGAAAGGATTAGGGAGTAAACAACAGAAGAAGGATTCCTCTGAAAGTTCTTCCAGAGCTGGTCAACAGTTCAAGAAATTTTCTTCATCTGGATCAAATTATACTCCTCGAAGTCCTACTTCAAAACGGCCAATCGATTTCAAGCATTTGATGATTTTTATGATAAGTTTGATTCTGATAATGTGTGTCATGCTTTTTAGGAAAAACAGAAACCAAAGCGATCGTATCGCTTGTGCTATCAATGTCGCCGAAAAGGCCACATGGCACAAAATTATCCTGAAACTGTAAAAAGATCATTTTTTGATAAATCTGCCACATTTATTGATGTATCTGGCTGAGTTTTTACTGAGTCAACACCTTCAAAATATAAATTTCAATAGAAACAATTTTTCAAATATGATTCAAGTGTAGGTGGTTCATCATATGATGATGACTCGGTTCAAACTGAAAAAGCTAAAATGCAATGGCGACCTAAGTTGGTCTGCAAGGCTGCAAATGATTTTACTGAAGACACTGGACGACCAGAAGCTGTGTGCTTCGGGTCATTTAACAACTAATTGTTTTGTACAGTGTGCAAGTTTCTTCAAGAAAACCTGTTAGTGATTGTGAAGTTTAGGCTTCAAGCAGTTGTTGATAGTGGAGTCTCCTGCGTAATTTAAATTCAATGCTTCATATTAGAAAACTGGAAATTTTTTTGAAAGCATTAAACTGAAAGGTATCAGTATCGATTGGCCAACTTTTTTTACATTCCGTATTTAATTTAGAAGGAGAAAATTAAAAAATCAAAAATAAAACTTGATAATCAAGCTATAGAGAAGCTTGAATTGATCAGTTTCAAGTATAGAACAATGAAGAATACGTCGATGAAAGTGAAATCAATAAGAAGCAGATTCAATCAATGATTACAGATTGGAGAGAGAAGAATTATGTCTAAGACTGTCCACAACGCTAAACGCCATCCTTCCCACAAACGCACCTAATTAGTATGCCACCTCACCTTTTTACCCATCATTCCAAATCCTTCCCACTAACAGATTTTAGCCACAACACTGCACTTCCCACAAACACCCAATATTTATATATGTACCAGTCAGTGACCCGGGTAAATACCCGAGGCTGTGATATAAAAAGAATCATACGAAGTAAAAGATGAACATAAATTGAAAAGAAAAATTAAACCGAATAATACATAAAGCTAAAGAGCCGAAAAATATTTAATAATATTAAATCTACAAGTTTAATTGATGTTCTTCACGAAGGTCCTTTGTTGATGCATATTCTGAGTGTCGTGTGAAGTATCTGAACAAGACGATGTGAAGATCAAAACAAGACAAGATTGTTGCCTAGCGAACTGGATCCGAACTAGCAGTTCGGATCAGGCGAACCACCGGTTCGGCAGGCCGTGTATAAATAGGAAGTTTGTCTTTGTTTCTAGTAACTGAGCGTGTAGAGTATGAGCTTCAGTGTGTGTTCTGAGAGGTGTTTCTCTATGTCAATTCTCTGTGTTTACTGATTGTAATTGTTCGTCTAGATCAATAAAATAATCAGTTTAATTATGTTTCTCATTTGAAATAGCTAGATCGAATGATCTGATGCTCACGAACTTTCAAGTGGTATCAAAGCTATCTGGTTTATTTTACTGATCTGTGGTTGCTATTTTTGGAGTTTTTGAAACAAAAAGTGTCGTTTTTCGAAAAGTTGAAGTGTTTTTATGAGTATTTGATCATTTACGCTGAGAATTTTGTGAAAAATGTGTTCCTAAATCATTCCTTATCACTTTTTCTGGTTCACTGCTAAAAATCACGTTCAAATCTGTCAAAAATCATGAGTTTTGAGTGAAAATGGTTTAGTTCGGCTGAGTAACTGTCTGTTCGAATAACCATCATCCGAACTCACAGTTGGGATCCTATTCGTCTCGTCCGAAGTCTCAGTTCGGCTTTATTTAGTTTGTTCGAAGTACTAGTTCGTTTGGGTTCGTTTGATTCCTGTTCGTCTCCAGTTGGGATAGTATTTCAATTCGGATAAGTCTCAGTTCGAATAATCTTTTATGTTCGGATTCAGTTCAGCTAAAGTTTTAGTTTTGATAAAGATTTTTAGGTTCGGATCAAGTGCGGCTCAGATTGGGTATTTTGAATTAGTTCATGGAAACTGACGTAACTTGAGAACCGTTAAGAGATACGTAACCCAATACCAGCCAAAACGACCGTCTCGAAGAGATCTTCACTTTTACTAAACTAACGGCTAGTACCCTCCGTTTTGATACCCAAAATCCACTTTTAAGACCTTCGTTTTTGAGTTTCAAGTTTTTGGAGCATCATACTTCGGAAAAGATGTCGGATTTCCAAGCATTTTCCGTCATGCAAAACGCGATGCAAACCTTGATTAACTTTGATAACGAAATTGGAACAAGCCAGAAAGTTCCCAAGTTGTTGAAGTTGGAAGATTATCAGAATTGGAAGAAATGATTTTCTGCTTACATAAGCACGAACGATATCGATTTATGGATTCTGATTCAAAAGCTTTACATGCAACCAACTGGTTAAGGGAATTTCAAAAAAATTCATACTTTTGATGCTGCTGAGAGAAAAAGTTATGAACTTGAACAAAAGGTATTTGGTTATCTTACCATGGCTCTACCTACCGAGTTACTACATCAATTCAGTACTTGCAAGAAATCGAAACAGTTGTGTGATGCTTTATCGGCAAGGTGTGAAGGTAATGATGAATACAAGAAGAGTCGGCGAAAGGTTTTGAACAAAGAGTTTGACAACTTTCAACATTATGAAAATGAAAACTTAACGGCTCTCGTATCAAGATTTTCACATCTTATCAGTGATTTGAAAATTGTTGGGATTGAGAAAACTAATGAAGATTTAAAAGATATGGAGGCGTTACCTGAAAAATGGGAAAATTATGTCTTGCTACTCACCCATGATAAAGAATATTCTACATAGCCATTTCATGAGCTCACTGGTAATATTCATGCACATCAACTGCTAAATTGCAAAATCCAGAGTTATATCATGGAGAAAATGGTGC
This sequence comes from Deinandra increscens subsp. villosa, assembly GCA_039602395.1. NCBI lineage: Eukaryota > Viridiplantae > Streptophyta > Magnoliopsida > Asterales > Asteraceae > Deinandra > Deinandra increscens. The sequence continues at coordinate 516,967 of JBCNJP010000006.1, read as the reverse complement.
TAGCATAAATGCTAAGGCTAAACCAAGTGGTCTTAGTTCTGCACCAACTACTGCTTTTATCGGAAACATGTCTGAAGCATCTGGTCATACTACTTCGAGAGGTTGTAGCTTTATAATTGCAGAATCATCAAATCAAAGTGAATTTTTTGTCAATTCAGTGGATGATTATGCAAAATTGATTTCTGCTCTTATTACAACTTATTTTTAAATTCAATGATGTCAGCAATGCTCGGTTGACTGAAAAAGATCTTGATGAAATTGATGATGATCAGCTCAATGACATGGATATTGCTTGGCAATTAGCTATGTTGAGTCAAAAGTCAAAGCAATATTTCAAGAAAACTAGAAGATACCATTTAGGATCATATGGAAAATTGGGATTTGATAAATCCAAGATAAAATGTTACAAATGTTCATTCTTGAACATTTTCCAAGAGAATGTCAACAATCTCACATTTCCAAAGCTACTAATAGTTCTCAACCATCATCAAGTAATTCACATACAACAGCATCGATTGCTCGGGATGATAAAGATTACAATTGGGGTAAAGTATTTTGTGATAAATGAGC